>UESW01004013.1:280803-343888 GCA_900491605.1 Calamus simplicifolius
AAAACATAGGGAAAAAAGTGATGGCCCCACGTAAAAGTTTTTCAAAAGTATTTTTTTATTTTTTTATTCTAATATTGATCCTTCAAGAGAAAAATTGATGTATTTTTTAATTATTTATAATAAAAACATTATTATCGTTGTAAATTATCAACTTTTCTCTTCTCTCTATTTTTCTTACACTCATCCAAATAGGAGGAGAGAAAATATTTTATCTTTAATTTTCTTTCCTTTCACTTTTTTCTTCCCTCAGTTTTCATTCTCTCACTTTTTTCTCCATCCAAACATAGCATACATGTTTATCGATATCATACTCTCAAATAAATGCATATCAAAAAATATATAACAAGAAATTAAATACTAATCAAATATATTATAATCTTTGTATCCATGATCGTTGGCAAGACAAGCTTCCGTAAGGATGATAACATAAAACATATATTTATGATTGTTGGCAAAGTCTTTTTTTTTTTGGGTAGGCGATCACACTATCCTCGTGCGGGTCAGCCCAGAACTATCAGAGTACAAAATCTGCATAAGAGCAGAAGGGCAGGGATCATCCTGTTTCCAAATCCAAGAACCTTCGTGCTGAGCCACAGCAGCCGCAGTCCAGTCTGTCCGTAGAATTGGCCTCTCGATAGATATGTCGGATATGGACATTGAGAAGACCCCGTAGAGCAGCCTGAATGTCACTGAGAATGGGGTTGATGGAGATATGATCGCAGCATCCTAATCTAAGCCATCGAATAACAGAAAGAGAATCCCCCTCAACAATCAGACAATGGGCATGTAGCTGCCTAACAGCATGGGAGATACCAGCCCATGCTGCATAAAGCTCAGCCATGGGAACAGAAGAATCCAGGTAACCAAAACTATCCACGCCAGCAAGGCACCATCAGTCCCCCAAATAATAAAAGTAGATCCAGCCAATCTGCCATGAACACTTCCATCAAAGTTGATTTTTACAAACCCTGGAGGGGGAAGCTCCCAAGATATGTAAACCGTACGACGGTTCGCTGCCGAAGCAGCAGAGAAGCTCCAGAGGCCAAGGTTTGAAAAATCCGAATCATTGAGAAGGGAAGCACTTTCAGCCACCATGGATCTGACCTTCTGAACCAGTCTGTGAGAGGAAATCGCCTTATTAGAAAAGATGAGCTGGTTCCGCGACAGCCAAATCTGGTAAGCAGTGATAGCCCAAAGGGCGCTGCGCTGTCTAGTAGTCGTCCGAAGGGCATGAAGGAAAGGGGAGCACGAAGAACCAGAACCATCCATACTACAATCATAACCCATTCTCGTCCAAATTCCAATAAAATGGGACATATAAAAATGGCATGATCAATAGTCTCCTCATCCTGTCCACACAGCGGACAAACAACCTCAATGTGAAGACCCCTTCTCGACAGCAGAGAGCAAGAAGGAAGATAGGCCTACATTATCTTCCATATAAATAACAGAACTCTGGGATGAACATGGAGCCTCCATATCCACTTCGCATCCCGCGAATCCCGAGGATGGGGTCTAAAAATCCCAATAAGGTCCCTAGTGGGGGCCCTGGGCAGATATGATCTCCTCCATAACCTCATATCAGGTATATGTCCCAGAGTGAGGGGGATAGAAAGGATCATCCGAGCAAGCTCTTCCCCAAATAAGCTGGTCACCACAGAGGTATTCCAAGAAAAAAGATTCGGAATGATGAGATCCCGCACCCTCATATGCTGCGGAACATCCATGCTTATAAAGGACGGCCAGCGGGAAAGGGGGAGATCCGAGATCCACTTGTCCTGAATGACATCCATCGAGGAGCCCTCCCCAATCATCCATGAAATATTGCTCCGAATAGACGGAGCATGACGACACACCTCCTTCCAAAAGAAGGAGTGTCGTCACATAGGCTGATGATCCAAATCCAAGGACCAGTCACCATATCTGGCTCTCATGAAAGTACTCCAGAAACCATGAGGATCAAGGAGAAACCTCACAGTATGTCTAGCCATCAAAGCTTCTCTCCTAACAAGCAGGGACTGAATACCAAGTCCCCCTTCATTCAAAGGCATACCAATCAAATCCCATGCCTGAAGATGAATGCCGTAGCAGTCTTGCGTAGAAGCCCATAGAAAGTCCCTGAACCACCGCTCTATCCGACACAAGCAAGTGATAGGAACCGCAGCATTAGAGATAAGGTGCATAGGAAGGGACGTAGGGACATGGCGAATAAGAGTGATCCTGGCCATGATGGATAAGCTGGTGATCTGCCAATCATCAATCCGGTCCCGAATGCGTCTCTCAAAAATAGCGAAATCACTAATACAGGGATGCCTACCCAAAACTGGGATGCCCAAGTATGACAGTCCATCAGCCTTAGCAGAGATGCCTAAAGCTTGGTGAATGGCTTCCCTGATGGATCTGGAGGTCTTAGGGCTGAAACAAATGGAGGACTTATCTAAGTTGACCTTTTGCCCCGAAGAACGGCAGTAGCACTGGATGAGAGAAGCATAACTAGCAGCATTACGAACAGAGGCCTGACCCAAAAGAATACAGTCATCTGCAAAAAGAAGATGAGAAACAGGGGGTCCCGAAGGAGCAGCCAGAAAGGGAGCAATACGACTGTCCTGCTGAGCCTGGTGAAAAGCACGGGAAAGGTCATCCACAGCCAAAACAAACAGAAATGGGGATAGTGGGCATCCCTGTCTCAGACCCACTGAAGAATGGAAGAAACTAGTCCGCATCCCATTAATACTCAGAGAAAAGGAAGGCTTCTGGATACAGGCCATAATCCAGTCAATGAACAGGTCATGAAACCCAAACTCAATCAGAGTACGATGCAAAAAAGTCCAGCTCAACCTGTCATAGGCACGCTCCATATCAAGCTTGACTGCCATAAGAGACTGACTAGCAGAGGCTCTCTGTAGATAATGCATGAACTCCTGTGCAATGAGAACATTATCAGAGATACTCCGACCTATGATGAAAGCCCCTTGTTCAGCAGAGATGAGCTGAGGGATCACCACACGCAGCCAGGAAACAAGAAGGCGGGCACAGACCTTGTATAGTGTAGTACATAGGCTGATCGGCCGAAAATGATGAGGGGAAGAAGCATCATGGCGCTTCGGAACCAAAGTAACGAGAGTACGATTCCAGTCAGTAGGAATAGATTTCGAGAGAAAAGCACTCTGAATGGCTTGAGTAACCTCCTGGCCCATAATGTCCCAATAATGACAGAAAAATAATGGCGGAAAGGCATCAGGGCTCGGCGCCTTGATAGGCCCGAGGTCCCATAAAGTCGTGCGAATCTCCTCAGCCATGATCGGTCTAGTCAAAAGGTCATTCTGCTGATCAGAGACCTTCATAGTAGGAGAAACCCTAAACACAGGAGCCCCATCACCAACTGACTCAGTCCATCTAGACTGAAAAAACTGAAGTAACTGATCACGGATAATAACAGGGTCGGTCTGGAGATTGCCCTCCTCATCAGCTATACTCCGGATTCTATTAGCAGCCCGACGCTTCAAAGTGGCATGATGGAAGAACCTGGTGTTACGGTCTCCTTCCCGAATCCACTGGACCCTAGACCGTTGTCTCCAGTAAATCTCCTGTTGTAGAAGGAGAGAGTGGTGAAGAGCAAGCTTGGAGCGAAGAGAGGAGAGATCAGAATCAGATAGAGAGCCATCCCGGTCCTCTTTTCCTTGGATAACAGTAATGTCAGCTTCAACTTGCTCAATCTGTCTCACTAAATTGCCGACCTCAAGACTATTCCATCTGATCAGGCGACGTCTAACCAGCTCCAACCGTCTAGAGAGCCGATAAGAAGCATTACCTCTCATAGGTAAGTGCCAGACCTGGGATATAATAGCACGAGCTGAAGGGTAGGACGTCCAGAATTGCTCAAATCTGAACTGACGTCGCTGATAAGAGGCAGGATCAGTGGATATCAAGATCGGACAGTGATCAGATGCAATCCTGGGTAAGTGTGACAGTGGCAGAGGGAAACATCTGAGACCATTGAGTAGTTGCCAGGGCTCTATCCAGCCTTTCCCAGACACAAGCCGTACCCTGACGGTTATTACACCAGGTGAATTGGGCTCAAAGAATCCCAAGTCCAGCAAGCCAGCAGAAGAGATAAACGATCTAAACTCAGTGATATCCGCTGAATCAAAGACCCGTCTACCCCCTCTCTTTTCACTAGCAGCTACAATGCAATTAAAATCACCAGCAACAACGGATGGGATACCCTGATTGAGGAGGGAGAGGATCCAGCCCAGAGAACTCGCCTTTCCTGAAATCAGTGCTAGCATAAATCCCTGAGAGGAGCCAAGGGTCATTAGACCCTTCCGCGACAAGAAGAGCTATCTGTTGATTACACTGGTGGAAGGCGTTCACAGATATCGATGAGTGCTGCCAAAAAGCAACAATCCTGCCAGAAAGACCTTCGGACTCCACAGCATATGAAGACCAAGTGCTAGCAGCCTGTCGCCGAAACCGGGCCAAGCTGTCTCCCGATAACCGGGTTTTCGTTAAGATACATATATCAAAATTATGAATCTGCAACAATCTACCAGAAGAGGATCGAAAAGACGGTTTTCGAGCTCCTCTTACATTCCATATAAGAATTTTCATTTACAATTGGGAGAAAGGGTGATGTCCACCCTGATCTTCCAACATAACTAAATCAGAAAGGTACCCCGAAGGCAGGGTACCACCCTCAGTCGACTGTATTATACAATCCAACCTAGGATTATCAGGCCTTTGGTCAGCTACCACAGATGCAGCTCCCGCATCCCGAGATCCAATAACAGGGGGGTCAGGATTGATAGACTGACCCTGGATGGCCAATTTAAGGCAGGATAGAGCCGCTTCACCCTTAGAATTAACATCCTTTGACGACTGGCCACCAATCACTACATTGCTTGGCTCTTATCCCGGGGACACCTTATCAGACCTGCTACCATCAGAGATAGAACCTCGACCAAGGATAGGGCTAGCAGATAGATTAGATTTTCCCTTGGAACCTTTAGAGATGGAAACAATGCCTTTGCCTTTCCGATTATCCCTTATGACAGACGACCGCAGAGGGAGGGACTCCACCGGCCTGGCACGCTTAGAAGGGCCTGGATTGGCATCCGAATGGGCAAAGGGCGAACCATCCCACTTACCCGCATCCAGAATGGCAAAAGGATTAGTGGACTTCAAACATGGGGCCACAGCAATTTGGATATCTTGACTTGCTGTCTGAACATCAATCCTCTCGGCCTCCTTAGGACTGATAATAATGGCACGGGCTCCCTCAACCGGCACACCAAGACTCTTGCAGGAATCATCCCCTACTGACCCAGACCCCACATGCAAACCATCCGAAGTGAGGGCTGGAGCTGATAGCACACAGAGATTGGACTTACCAGCCTTAGAAGGTCTCCGCCTACTCACCTTCACATGAATCGACCAGCCGTCCGGCAGCGATTCCAGCTTATGAGAACCAGCAGAGGGAGGATCGGAATTGACTTGGGAGGATCCATGATGCCTCAATGAAGTCCTCTGCTCCGAATTCGATGGACGACGACGGCGCGAAGCTATCATCCAAGGTCCAAAACAAGGCCCCTTCGAAGATTGCTCAGCTGGAGCTGGAGAAGACAGAGTGCATGGGCCAGTAAGATGAATTGAACCAAAGATCGGGCAGATACCTTCCAGATTTTCAAATTGGAACTGCTGCTAAAAAGGAATTCCGACACCTTGAATTCGAACACCCGGCCGGAGAGGACGCGGAGATCTACACGGACACAGGCTCTGGCGAATCCCCCCTGGAAAGCTACCGAGTTGCAGAGTCAGCGAAGAGAAACTCACCCGCCAGCTCCAAAATCTCCCTCAATACCTCTTCATCCCAAAATTCAACCGGGAGAGGGCAGGCGCACCCAGAGAAGGGCAAAGGCCATAGCATCAGTTGCCGGAACAAACTCCAGCCGCCACGCTTCAATGGAAACCAGCTATCCATTGATCACCCATGGTCGGCCAAGCACCAGATCCTTCGCACCAGGGTCGTCAAAACGGAAAATGTGGCAGCGATGAGCTAAGCTTAACTGCTGGATGACCCCAGGAACACCCGCTCGCCGAATTCCCTGAGGAAAGCGTCCGATGGAACCCATCTTTGGAAGGTGCGGGCCAAGATCGCCTGCTCCTTCCAGCAAAAGCTCGACTCCTCTAATTTCGCCATAGCAATACGAACAACCTTTGGAAAATGGCCTTCCAGGACTGCTACCTCAGCCGGCGACGGGACGATGACACCCAGACAAACCCAGACGCCGGGCCTCTGCTCCCAGCCTTTGGGCCAGCGGACTCCCCAATCGAAGCCATTGAAGATGTAGATCACTAGGAGATGACCCACAGAATGCAATGGCCGCCGGAAAAGCCAAACACACTGGAGATCAATCAGACGATTGATGGAAGCATTAATCTTAAAGCACTCGAATAACGCAGCGCGAGAGCCCTTACGGCACGAAACTTAAAAGCACGAAACTTGATTATTTAAACGTTTGGCAAAGTCATTGGCATAAGGTAATTACCAAACAGTTGAATGCTAGCTTTAATCAATCGCACTCGTTACCTAACATGATGTTCACGTTTCGAGGAGACTTTCCTCCATACGATGATCATGGCCAACGATGAGACTTCGTGACAAAATCATTAATGAACCCATCGAATCTCTTAGCTTTGAGCTTAAAAACATCACGAGGGCAAAACACTTTTAGTCATTACTGGATATGACTGGGTTGAGGATTAGCAAGTGGATTGACCCATGGATACTTCAATAATTCAACTTTTATTTTCTACTAGATCTTTTTTAAAAAAATTTGTGAGAGACCGAATTTTAGTTAGATTTTTATATTTGTATTGAAATAATAAATTATACTCATAATATAATTTTATATTTAGTTTAATAGTAAAATTAGAGTTAAAGATGTGACATATATATGTATATATATAGACTAATTTATTATAAAAATTAACTTGTAAGTTATGAAAAATCTTATATTACCTCGGTTTTGTATGTTTCTTTCACTCCCCCTCCTAAGCTGGGTATCGAAGGCATAAACCATCCAGGAAAATGTTACATGGCTAGCACCGACACTTTTTTGAGTTTTATTTCATATAATTTTTTTAAATCACTCGACTCCTAAAATTATGCAGGGCAATATATATATATATATATATATATATATATATATATATATCTCAACCTCTCTTTCTCTCTCAACCGCGCGTTCGGGAAGCGAGACAGAGACGCGTGAGGGTCCTCCACGATGGCGTGCGAGGAAGACAAGTCCTTCTCGAATACTGCCTAGCATTTCTTGATGCTAACGATGGAGTGCGAAAAACAATCATGATTAAAATAAACAAATAAATAATTTTTGCAACTTAATTTAACTCATCTAAGTTTTTTTTTTTCTAACTATATGAGAGCAGCTATTTATTTTTTAAAATATTCAAAGATAAAAGCAATGCTGTGTTAACGAGATGTTTTTTTTTTTTTTATAATTTAAAAATTTTATGTTGGTTATTAGTCATCTAATATAATTTTTTTATTTAAACTTGTGATCGGTGTTAGCAAAATTAGACAAACAACTTATTAAGCCAAAATTACAGCCAAATCTCTTCCAGCGAGATGGTAATCCGAAAGCCATAGCATGTGATGCTGTGATGATACGAGCAAGCAAACGTCTCGCGAGTTCGGTAATAGAGGAATCGAACGGGCGTAGGATGGATACACGCCAAAAACTAGCAGACAGACCACGCCACCGCGATGGACTCCGTGTTTACGCCGGACCCACGCGCACGGTGGTCGCCCGCTGCTTCCACGTCCAACCCTGCCTCTGGCCAGGTGCAGCTCGGCCATGAAACTCAAGTTTTTCTTAATCCTAATTTTAATTTATTTATAAAATATAATATATATAATTTTATTTATAAAATTTTAATTTTATTTTTATTTTAAAAATCAAATTCAAATTAAATTTTGAACTAAAATTTAAATAGATGAAAAAATAAAATAAAATAAAATATTTTTTTAAAATAAATAAATATTAAATTATAGATTCAGAGATAAAAAAATAAAATATCTTGCCAAATGCATAAGCTGAACTTAGAATTTTAACATCATATAAAAAAAAAGTCTTATATGAAACTAAAAAAAGAAAGAGATGCTGTAAACAAAGAAGAGAAGGAAGTAGAAAGTGAAACGAAATATGCTTTATATTTATTTATTTAATTTTTTTTTCTTACCTGCGACGATCTTTGTTCTTCTTGCCCTTAACGCTTAAATAAAATGATGCCGATAAGCTATTTCTTATTGGGATAACCTTCGAGCTTGAGTTGCGATCAATCTGAATTCGGATCAATTGCAAATTGAGCCAAATTAAATTTGAACCTTTCGGGTTTGGATTAACTAAATATGTGTTTAAATAGCATTGTAAATCAAATTCGGTGGTCCTCGCAAAACATGTTCCGCTAATGATTAAAAACGCCACCAGGTCGGTCCCAAAATTAAAAAAAATAAAATATAAAAACGCCACCATCATGGGTAATCGTCCGTTCTTCGTGGTGGCCCTCCGTTCTCTCTCCACTTCCCACGTTTCGAAGGAATAATAGCCGTCATATGTATTGAGGTAGGCAGCATTCTCACGGTCACGGGCCTTCCCATACATTGCACGCATGTAGTGTCCGTTATTTAATCATTAATTATATTATGACCGACCATCATATGCACTATTTTATTTTCAAATTAATTATTTATCAAAATATAATTTTTTAGAAATTATTTTATGCAAACATATACATATCTCAAAAAAAAAAATTAATTTTTGTATTATAAGAATGATTCCTCAAGAGGTGGCTAAAATAATTTTATCAAATTATTTTAGCTTTTGTACTTTATTTAGCTTTTATATTTTTTTTTTTTGCTGATGCATGACTCTGAAACTCATGAACCTGTTTTATATATGAAAGCAAGATAATAATATCCTGTGCGTTGAACTTGAATTTATATCACTTAAATCCAATACAACGGAAAAACGGTTTTAAACCACACATTAAATGCTTAAAATTCATAATTACGGAATCATTATTAATTAGCATTTATCTGCTTCATAATCCTCACGTTCTTATCCACATTCTTATAGCCATATCCAATTATTTTTTGATTATCAATTGTTCCCTTTGCTTTGCCTGCTTGAGGGAACCTGTGCTTTAATTATCCAACGAATATTCTTATTATCATGCTCAAAATGATCTTCAGGTTTCTAAGTAAAATTGGTTTGACCTATGATTTCTGTTCGATTTGGGTCAATATTTTTGCCTTTTAATCTTGTTTCAGTTTATTTTTTTTTCAAAAAAAAAAAAAAAGATTTGGCTTCGATTTTGATTTAAAAAAAAATCAATATAAAACAATTCAAACTATTTGTACGTATTAAATTGACTTTTTTCATATTATAATTAAAATTAAGATAATACATATATGTAAAGAGATAAATTGTATGAAAATTATGCTTTTATGTAATATAAATAATTAAATTAAAATTTGATTATATAAAATTTACTATGCAAAAAAACTCATATCAAAGTAGGTACAAATAAATTAATAAATAAAATTAAAATCAAAACAATTTTGTGGAGCAGACGGTTTTGATTTTAATTTTTAAAAATTAATTTAAATTGAATTGGTAAAAAAAAAAAACTAAGCCGATCGATCGTGTTTTAGGTAGTGTTTGATAGAAAAAATATTATCATAGATAAGTGTATGGGATATAGTTTATCCTTTGGCTATCCCTAGAAATATCTCTTAGCTATCCTATTGATCATATCAAATACAAAAAGGTAAATTCACGTGATAACCTTTTTTTACTCTTATTTGGAGGGATAATTAGCTATTCCTACGTTTTTGTGTTTGATAGAAAAAAATTATCTATAGAGAAGTGTATGGATAGTTTATCCCCTAACTATCCCTAGGGATATTCTGGCTATTTATTGATCATAATAATTTTTTTTTTTACTCTTATTAGGGATAAGTCTTGATCCCTAACCGTTAACTTATCAATCACAACTTCGAGTCCATGTAACACATAAATCAATGGAAACCGTTCGATTAGTATCCCTCCTAGACCCACGCTAAAAGTATGGGTGGTGACCTGGCGGACGTCGGAGACCTGAGTCCGATGTGCCAAAAGCTATTTGAATATTCTACAAGATATTCCGTATACGTAACGGCCTCTAAAAGTCCATCCTAAGAGCCTTTACAAAAACATATATGCGACCATGCGCAACCACCGTGCATACGGTCGAACGAGCACCGAGCGGCGGTTGCTCTGAACGTAAAGACCGTCCTAAATGGCTAAACCTCACGTTCGGATAGAGATTTTATGCGGACGTCAGACGGGGAAACAGTTGGCGTTACCTTATTGACCCTACACGTGCAATCAAATTCACATCAAATCCGATACGTCTACGTCGTAATCGCCAACTCTCCGATTTAGTGGTGGCATTGAATTGGCGACGACAGTTGCCAGAAATAATTGTTCAAAAAAATTTTCAACATCACGGGATGACTCAATTCAATCTAAATTATTTTGATTCAAAAAGAATTCGATTTAAAATTTTTCAGGTTTTAGAATCTAATCGCCGTCGGATTTTAATTTTTTTTTAAAAAAATTCCATCCCAACCCGAGCCAAGTAGGAAGGGTCTTTGGGTGGGGTCCATTTTTTGCCACCGTAGACGGGCCTATAAATGGAGCTCAGCTGTGCGTCCGCACATGGTTCCGCATCGCCGTGTTGGATTGGTAGAGCTCCGCCGAGTCGTTCGTACGGCCGCTCGGTTCCCTCCCCCATAGTTTGCGAGAGTTCGTTGTGGAGTTATTGAACCATCCTGGAATTTTATCTGCTTCCTTGTAAAGTATGCATCCATATATCTTTCAGGACTTGTGGATCCCAAATCTTGATTTCGTTTTCTTTAGTTTTTTATTTTTTTATTTTTTTTCTTCTCTTGGATTGTTAAATTATTGGTGATAGAAGCCGTTGCCTACTCGGTCTCTGGGTTTGTTGATGGTCATCTAAGAGTTCAGAAGCGAGACTCGGATCTCTGCTTGGTAATGCCCTTTCTTGCCTAATATTTCTATATATGAGATTTTTTTGTTGTTGTTATTTTTACGAAAGTTCTTGAAAAACGATTTTTTTTTTTTTTTTTTTTTTGCAAAGTTCTTTTCGTTTTTTGGGTCATGATATCGATAAACTAGAATTTCTATCGCGCAATCTGGACTACTATATCAATTGCTGCTGAGCAGTTTGATTTCTTGGAATGGGTGAAAGGGTGAATCGAGAAGTGGTAGTTTGCAAGAAAAAACAGAGGATGCCAAACGGACGATTCACGCTTTCTTGATGCATAGGAGAGTTGTTTATAGAAAATTAGAAGCAGTTTTGGGGAAGAAAAGAGAGTTTTGGGTTACGCTAGTGAGGTCCTGGATCTTAAGTTTAAGCCGTGTTTTGCTGTCTTCTAGTTCGAGCTTTTCATCTTTTGAGCACAAGAAAGAGAAGGAAAAGGAATTACTGCGAAATATCTTGAATTTCTCTGGCGAGGATAGTAGCGTAGCTATTCTGGATCAAAGTAATGAAAATATTTTCTTAAGGTAGTGTTGAAGTCATGGTTTTATTCTGAATAAAAACGTTCATCTTTCTATTCACAGTGTAGGACATGAGTGAGCTGCTACCGATGACTATATTTAATCAATCATTTTGATGCTAGTAGTGAGTGTGGAAGATGAAAGCTGGCATATGCCACTTTTCAATAAACTTTTTACAAATATTATTTGTAGAAATTCCATACGCTATATAGAGTAATTCTCCACAATCACATATTGTTTTCTTTATTCTCAATATTCGTGGATCTCATTTCTCAGATGACTCTAAGCTGCCTTTTTTTTTTCTATAAAAAACATATACTCTTTCTTGACATCTCCTCCGTATCTCCATGATAAGGTCATTTTTGGCACTTAACCTCAGAAGAAAGCACTGTGATCAAGCTGATTAGTAGAAAAGATCCAACCTATAATGTAAAAGATCTTCATTACAATTCCATCAAAGTCAAATGGCAAGCGCAAGAAAATGCCAAATAAAGGTCACTATTAGAAATGATACTTTGATTGTTTTGAGTTGTCTATTTTACATTTGAAAGAGGTTTGAATTTCATCTCACTGTTCCGGCTGATCATCAAGAAAAGAAGAACAAACCTAGATTAGTTGCATGTTATAGTTTTTGCCTGAATTCTAGAACCTCTCAGCTCCCTCAGCCATTAATATTATTTAAATTCCATTTATGTTTTCTAGGCTAGCTGGGACTTGACATTGACATCTTTTTTTTTATTGAGACCATGCCATGGTAAGGCATACAATCCTCTCAGTCAATATAAAAAGATCAGAGGACACCTGAATCAAGAAAACATGTTTGCTAATACCTATACAACAAAATCATTCTTTTAGAGACCATATCAATATATGACAGATCAATTCTATCCTCATCATGGCTCTCAGGTAGTACGGTTTGGGTAAGGAGCTTCTCACTGCTGAGATGTAGATAACCTGAAGAAGGTCTGCTGCTCCATTTGCTTAAAAAGAAAGAAAGAAAATTTTCTTTTTAGGCTTGAAAAGACAGACTATGATTTCTCATCCATCAGCTGCTTGAGAGTTGCATCAAGAACTCCAAACATTTATGATAATTCCATGGAAAAATTCTGCTGCTGATGATCCACTGGACAACTTATTTATTACTATTCACTGTAGTGTAGCAATGCTTTACTGTTAACTGAACTGATTGCCTTGGTACCTATGCCAATTCTGCTTTCCCATCATTCAGTATAAATAAAGGTTCCAGATGATGATGCTTAGGGAACACCATAAAGACCAGGTCAATCACACCCATCACTTCATGAAGTTAATCTTGGAATGGAATTTATGAACCTGAAATTATTAAGAAAAATTTGTGAAAGACCAGATAAGGAGATATGGTGTTGACAATCATGCTCAGGAGTGTAGAAAAATTCAAGAAATCATTTTATAAATGAAGAAGAGGAGCAATTTACATGTACTAGCAGGCTAATATGTTATTCTGGGGAAAATTAGGTGAACTGGCCAATGCTCCATGTAGCCAATGCCTTATAAAAAAATACACAACGATTTTCTCCTCGGAAGCTTTGCACTCAGATGGCAAATTTCAAGATACCACTTGCAAGCCTCTCAGTCTCCTTAGAGGATGTACATATGCCATCATCTTGGTAAATTAATCATAATAATTGCGAAATAAACGGCAGTTTTATCTGTGGCTTTTTTTTTGCAACTAACATTCATCTAGTTTTGAGAACTCTTGAGTAGCCTATTGTTGTTTGTATGTGTGTGTGTGTGTGTATGCTTATGCCTAGATATTTTATTATGCATCGATCAAACAGTTGGAATGAAATAAAATCATTCTTATAAATGATTGTTGTAAAGATCAAAGTGGATTCTTCGGAGAAGTGAATTTGTTTAATCATTATCAAATGTCCGAACTATAAACAGAAGGAATGATGGAATTTTCTAGCTTTGAATGAAAAACTGCAATGATTGATAATCAGTAGGAAGTGAAAATTGGTGTGACAAGAGGATATTGAGATGTTGAAGTTAGTGTTCTCCTAGTAAGGAGTGAAAATCAGTGGTAAGAAGTAAAAGTCAGTTGTATTTGATAAATGAGGAAGATGATGGTGAAAAATTAGTAACTTCCATCTGGAATAATGTGGGTTTTCAGGAACAATATGACAATAATGTACCGTGAAAACCCTTTTATGAGATAAAAGCGGACCATCCCTAAAACTTATAATAATGAGAATGATTATGGAAAGTTATCTTGTGGGCTTGCTGCATGACTTATGGGTAGTACAGAACCATGTTCATCAAATCAGTTAATTGTGGACATATGGTGGTGAAAGAGCATGGTTGAGCAGCTGAAACCAAGCAACACATCAAACTTTACAAGATTATCATCCCATAGGCTAGCTGAGGTGCTTACCAAGGATTGATTCAATAAATTTACTTGAAGGATTGATTCAATAAATTTACTTGATCAATTTTCAGAATCACTTGTGGTGTCATGTCTCTAAGAAACCATGGTACTTCGACCTGTTTCCATAAGACAGAAAAGCCTGTGCCATTAATAACAACAGGGAAAGTTTCATATTTCTTATTCTTAAGCTTTTGCTTTTTTTTTTTTTTAAGAATTCTTTTAAAGAATAGTTTGAATTCTATACAAAAATCAAACAACTTCACCCTTTGCTAAGTATTCTGACCGTCTTAAAAATTTCTTTATGCTGTAATTTTCATCTGAGGACCATTTCATTATAGAATAAGGAATGGAGTTTTTTTCTTAATATAATAATCTGTGACCACATTCGATCAATTAGTTCTTTCATAATGTTCACAAGGAAATGGTTGATGCCCTCATTTCTAGGCAATTTTGGAGTCGTAATGGATTATAAAAAAGAAAGGGCATAAATGCAGGTGATAATTGTTTCTGACACTTTCACCTCCATAGTTGAGTTTTTGTCCTGCTTGACCTCTTTGCTATATTCTTTATTTCATCTTTTTCTTTTTGATTGTTGTATAATATAATTTATTTGAGTGAATTGCTGTATAATTCTTTTTTTTCCCCCTGCAAGGCCACAATGCTAATATTTTAACAAAATTCTTATATTTGCTGTTACTGCACTCATTATGTATTTTTGAGATTTTATAAAGTGTACAGAAGTAATGAAGCAATGATATCAGCACATTTATTTTTTATTTAGCTTAAAGAAAATTGTGTAACTAATACCTCATAGATTGTTTTAGTTGAGAAAGTTCATTTCTGTCAATTATTCCCCTCTGATCTTATGTGTATAATTCTCATGGGTGTAGATTCACATATTTGACATCAAGATGGTGAACTTTGGAAAGAGATTAATGGCAGATCAAGTTCAAGAATGGAAGGGGTATGCTCATGTTCCTTGTTTTTTTTTTTTTTTTAATCTGTTACAACAAACTCATAACTTTGAATTTAGTTTTGTCTAAGTTTCACTAGGAAGAATAATTGTCCCATTGGCAAAGGAAAAGGTTCTGATTGAACTCAACCTTTCATAGCTAACTAAAGGAAGAAAAGGAGGCTCATCATGATCCTTTAAGATAATCCTTGTTGCTGCAGCCAGTAATTTCCTCATATGTCTTATTTGAAATGAACAGTTGGCTTTTTATCTCTTGATATTTTACTATGAAGCTTCATCGTTAATTGTTTATATGAATATCTTGATAAATTTTTACAGTAAGTCTGAGCTACCATTATAGGGCAAACTATTTATACTGTGCATTTGTTTTGGTCTTCCTACCACTGCATTGTGAAATCTTTTTTAAGGAAATAACACAAGCGTCTTGTGTAGCTGTAGGCAGTAAGTTAAATGTCACATTACATCCAATTGAGCGTACACAAGTATGTGTTTATATATGAGTTTAGATATGTTTGTTAGAATGGTTGTATGAATGTGTTTATATATGAAAGTTGAATGCCAATATTTTGGCTGTGTCCTCTTTTTCTATTTTTTCTTTCTTTTCTTTTTTGGCAAAACATAAAAGGGAGAACGAGTGGTAGAATACCATAGTAAAAGTGATTTGGGGCTTCATATGCATTGATTTGCAAGCAGATCTGGAGAAAATGGAGCTTCTCTACTTGGTTCCTATACTCACTCTTCCTCTTTCCTGTTTGAACAAAGAACATTGAAAAATAGGAAGGATTTTTAACCCTTTTCACTCCATACTAATCGGTACCAGTGTGATCTGCAAGTGTTGTACCACTTGGTATCTCAATTGATATCTGGTGACATGGACCAGTTCACCTTGGTTTGCCTAGGAATTGGATACCCATCTAGTTTTCTAATTCGTTCCTGACCGGGTTGGTCCAGTTTGCCCCTTATTGCCTAATTCTATCCAGCTCTTTGAAACACTAATAACTACAGTAGTTGCAATCTTTTTAATGCGACATGTTAATTCAATAGATCTGCTACCCTTTTTTGGGTATAGGACTTAGTTATATTTCTCGATCATGCATAACGAGGCAGTTTGAAAGCAAAAGATATCCAAAATATTTGAATGTTCCATTTTAGATACCCATAGAAGAAGAAAAGATAATAAAGAAATCATTTGATTTGTTTTTAGTAGTTGTCATTAGATCCTCTATCATTCTTGTTGCAATCATATTTGAAGTTCTATTGTAATATATTTTCATGATTTTCACATGAATTAATATTTTGTGGTTTTATTTTTCTAGAGTGGATGATGCTGGGTTTTCACTTTAGTCTATAAGAAGTTGACTTATTTCAGTTTAAGTTTAACTAATTAATTGGAAGTACATGTGCAGAATATATTTTTTTTTCTTTTTTTATTGGTCCAATGTGAATTTTTGCTATTTTGCTATTTCTAGATACTACATTAACTACAAGTTGATGAAGAAGAAAGTAAAGCTGTATGTTCAGCAGACTCAGGCAGGTGGAAAAGATCATCGCCAGGTTCTTAAAGATTTCTCAAGAATGTTAGATGATCAGGTACGTGATAAACTGTTGTACATTTGCATTGGCTTATCACTTGATGCATTGTTTTGAACATGAAAGTATATCTAGATATGCATGTATATAGAGGCCTCAAGACTTTGTTGTTTCATTTTATTTTATTGATATTTCTGTTGATTTGTGATTTGTTATGTGGACCTAAATATGTACCTATAAGAGTTATGGCCATTCTGTTATTAGCGTTGAATTTAAGTTTACTTTGAAAGTATCTTCCATAATTTCTTGGTTTGTTTTTCTCCAGATTGAAAAGATTGTCCTCTTTCTGTTGGAACAACAAGGTCTTCTTGCGATCAGGATTCAGAAATTGGGAGAGCAGCGTACAATTCTTTTAGATCATCCAGAAATGTCCCAAATACATCAGCTACGTGAAGCATATAGGGCAGTAGGACAAGATCTACTGAAGCTTCTTAGGTTTGTTGAGATGAATGCTATTGGTATTCGCAAGATATTGAAAAAATTCGATAAGCGCTTTGGCTATAGATTCACTGATTACTATGTTACTACGCGAGCAAATCATCCTTGTTCTCAGCTGCAACAGGTCTTCAAGCATGTGGTAATATTTCTAGTTCTGATTTTTTTTTTTTGTTAATGTATATTGGTTTTATCTTTACGTTTCTTTATTTCAGTTTTGCTCCTAGAGTGCTAAACTGCTAATGTATCCTTTTTGGTGACTTCTTTACTTCTTGCACTTGGGGGTGTATTGCCTCCCTGATCAGGCAAATTATTCTTTCCTGAAACTGTTCTTTCCAATAAACAGGGAATAGGTGCTGTTGTAGGTGCCTTGTCTCGCAACCTTGCAGAATTTCAAGATCGTCAAGGAAGCTATTTATCCATTTATGATCAGCCATCTGTACCTCTCAAGGTTTTATCGCCTAGATATTTCTTAGTTTTGTTTTGTCTTTAGCAGCCTCCACATTGATAATATCTATTTGTATTTAATGCAGGACCCTGTTATAGACCAAATAAATGCATCAGTAGACAGGCTAACACATTCAACAAATTTCCTTCAATTCTTAGGGCAGCATGCACTTATTGTTCAAGAAGATATACCAAGTGCAGCAGAGGATCATGTTGTTGACCAAAGATACCATTTTATGTCTCTTCTCCTGAACTTGGTAAACACTTTCCTCTATATGGTCAACACATACATTATTGTCCCAACTGCAGATGACTACTCTGTGAGCCTTGGAGCTGCAGCAACAGTATGTGGTGTAATTATTGGGTCAATGGCTGTTGCACAAGTGTTCTCTTCAGTCTATTTCAGTGCATGGTCAAACAAGTCATACTTCAGACCTCTTGTATTTAGCAGCATTATGCTCTTTATGGGAAATTTATTATATGCATTGGCTTACGATCTTAACTCGTTAGCTATTCTTCTTATTGGTCGCCTTTTATGTGGGTAAGCAGTTCTCATTTTTCTCTTTGGAAACAACCAATATTATATGATTTTCTTTATTGTCTGAACCATTTAGATAGTCCTATGCTTTTGCTTCCACAGCCTTCCACAGCTGTGTGAATCTTCTATATTCCTATGTATTGTTAACTTGGAATATTTAAATTTGACATGCTATGTAGCCAGATAACTTGAACATCATATTTCAACTTGCAATTCATTTGATCTATAAAGGGAAGGGATTATATGATGGGTCCTATGATCTCATCAGCTGTTA
This sequence comes from Calamus simplicifolius, assembly GCA_900491605.1. Classification (NCBI taxonomy): domain Eukaryota; kingdom Viridiplantae; phylum Streptophyta; class Magnoliopsida; order Arecales; family Arecaceae; genus Calamus; species Calamus simplicifolius. The sequence goes on from UESW01004013.1 coordinate 299,116, forward strand.
GCTTGAATTTCTTTTAGCATTAGTCACAATTGGTTTGCATTTCTAAGAAAACAGGTGCAACCAAATTGGGAGCTTGGACAGCCTATTTCCTTTTCCCTCCATTAGCCTAAAATGTGGCCTTCATAGATTTTTCTTCATGTAGGCATTTGGTGCTTAATGTGGAAGGTACATAACTAGATGAAAATATGTATTCAAATTACAAAAAAGATTGAATGCAAGGTATGAGAACATGCCCAGCACCACTAGTAGGCCCTGCACAAAGTCCCGTAGAGATAGAGAAGACTGCTTATCATACTTATCCTCCACCTCTTTGCAATCCATATCTGGAGAACCTGAAAGTAACTAAAGGAAAGCATTCAAAACTTTCTTTCCAAATGATATTTCAGATATGCTTGGTTTCACAGGGTTTGAATGATTCTAAATCCTCTGGTTGTCTAAAAAACATGTTACACCATGCATTTTGGCATTATGGTATTGTTAATATAGTTGCGAACTGGAGTAGAAGTGCATATTTGAATTCATTCATTTCTCAATAACAAGACACTGCCCATTTCTTTGGCATTTTCTATCAATGGCAGAGATCAACTTCCATGCTTACTTGCAAATATTTCTTCTGTACAAAAGCATTTCATTCTGATATTTCACATCACCACTACTTGTAGTATGATTGCATCAGTTTCCTTATCTTCTTTTGTGCGTGATCCAGCAATTTATATTGTATTGTAAACTTTACCTCAATTGCAGGTTGGGTTCTGCTAGGGCCGTAAATCGTCGTTACATCAGTGATTGTGTGCCTCTTAAAATACGCATGCAAGCCTCTGCAGGTTTTGTTAGTGCTAGTGCTCTTGGAATGGCTTGTGGTCCCGCCCTTGCTGGCTTGCTCCAGACAAATTTCAAGCTTTACTCGGTGACATTTAATCAAAACACCTTACCAGGATGGGTTATGGCTCTGGCTTGGCTTGTCTATTTATTTTGGCTGTGGATTTCATTTACAGAGCCATTGCATGACACTGAAGAAAGCCTTCCACAACACGATGTTGATGCTGGTAAGCTAAATTTGATCATCACCACCATACTATATAAATTGCATCCCCTAAAGAAAGAATGCACTTTTGAATATTTTTATTTTCTATTGATCGTGTTGAAATTCATAAATAAATTATAGAGATGGTGCCACCTTATTCAATAAAACCTAAGGGCCATTTAGTTAATCATCAATAATAGAATTATTAGTAATAGAATCACTAGTAATTCAATATCACTTCATCTGTTATGAGATATTTCAATAATCAAAAATCAATTTGGTATACAGAGAAATAGAAAGTTACCATGCATACAATACTAATGATACTTTTAAAAATTTATTTGCATAATATATTTTATATATTATATAATAATAATATGTTATATAATATTATAAATATAGATAATATAATATTAATTAATATATTAATATTATATATTATAATAACATAATAAAGTGACATATTAATGTAAGTTTATTATTAATAATATAATATATATATTAGTATTATATCATTTTAATAGATAATAATATAATTATTAGTAATATATATATTATATAGCTACTATATGCAATAATATTAATATAATATTAATGATAATACATTATATATATATAATTATTAATATTATATAATTATCATATATTATAATATTATAATGATATGTAGAAAGAGATTGATAAATATAGGGACAAAGTTGACCCGATTTTTTGGTGATAATCATCATAACCATAGTGATCTAGCATTCCCTCTCCTTAATGGGGTCATTTCCATAGACAGTGATCCTAATCATATGGTGATGACATATCATTGTCCAAATAGGGATATTAAATAGGGTGATATTATCACTGTTTTGGGAAGATCACCCCATACCAAACAGTTTTTAAAGGAGACCATGTTTAAGATAGCATATTGGATTTCTAAGGAAGGTCTAGAAAAAGAGTAAAGCTGAACAAACTATTTAGAAGTTGTGACAAGATCTTAGGTTAGAAGAAGAGGAGAGAGAAAAAACTAGATTTTATCTTTTTGGAAAAGATACATTACTGAAAACTTCTCAAAAATGTCATGACCAAGGGCTTAATTCTTGTGCATATTGGCCTTGTACTGCCCATTATGATGATGACTAGCATGCTTGTATCCTGTTGTATCACCCCTGCATCAAGGTGTACTGAAGCCGTAATACTTGGTGCACTTCATTTTCTTTTTTCTCTTTTTTTTGGGCTCATTTGTATTGAGACAAACCAAGGCATAATACCCCTTTATTAAGGAACGTATCATACTAGCCACCCTTCAGTATGATACCAATTCTTGAGGTTTGAATCCATGCTCATGGCTTCTTATGCCACATTTGTGAATTTTTCATATTCATGAGATGTGCAATACATATAGGATTCTTGATACAAATTGAGCATCAAGATCGGCCATAAAAAGGCCTGGCTGACTTCATATGATGTGACAGAAAAAGATATATTTGCTTATGGCAAGTTGGTTAGTCCAAACAGTTTTGCTAAAAACAAACTGATGATGTTAGAAAAACAAAACGGTGAATTTTTGAACATGGAAGGCTTTGAATATGGACGAGAGTTGAAGATATAATTTAGCTTCCCCTTTTGTAGTTAGATGATCATGCCTCTGGATGGGTATCCATAGAAGCTAGAATGATAAGGTGCTATTTTAGATGTGCGGATTATAGTCACTGAGGTGGATTTAAGATTTTCTGCCTTATCATGATCTAGAGTTTAGTTCTCTGTAGGATGATGTACACATATAAGAAGAGTTTAACGAAGTTGGCCAATTATTTAGCTAAGGCAGAAAGTAGTTGCAATAACTTGAAGAACATAATAAACTGCCAAAATAATAACTAGATTTGTCAGATTTGTGTATGAGCTCTTTTTATGGAACAAAAGGAACTTTATTATTGATGATGGTAATTCCAAATGAACCTGTCAATGCAGCTTGGTGAGTGAATATGATATAAACAAAAGTATTTAGATGAGATGTTGCTAAATCAATTAATCAGGTGGAAGTGGTATTACCTTAATGTAGACATGGTTGGCATAGTAATTGGGGTAGTCATGGAGGTAGGCTCAAAAGCTAAGGATAGATGGTGGTGCTTGGTCATCTGATTCCATCAATCAACATCATACCAGTGGAATATGATTAACACCAGTAAGAGCAACTGCAGTACTATAAATGTAAATAGTGAATAATCTCTATTATGGTAAGCTAAGAAGCTAGTATAAATAGGAGTTTTATTGGTGGTATAAGATGGTATGTGGTGAAGCTTCCTAATTGCAAATAGACAGAAACCTTGATGTGGTGTATATGAGCATGGAAAATATTGGCATTAGAAGCATGCTTGTGTTGGAAAGCTCTCGTAAATGGCTTTGAATGATGGTAATTTATTCCTTATCATTGATGGCAGCATATCTTGATCATTGTTTTTGAAAAATTGGTTCTTCAGCTTGCAACAATTTCTTGCCTCTCCTAATGCATGGCAATTTTTTCTCTTATATTGTTTCTTTGCTGTTTTTAAGCCAATTTATGTATTTTAATGTCTCAACCATTCTTTTTTCATGTCATGTCATCACTACGACTTCTTCTTACTGCTTTTGCAGCAGACCTTGGTACTTGAAAACATGCTGTAATATTTGTAGTTCAGTAAATGTTTGTGTGGAAAATCATTGCTAATTAATGTATTTGTAGTCCACAATTTGCATGTGTGAAAAAATATTGTCATCAAAGAAGTTTGTATCATTCCATGAGGAATGTCATAAGATGGCATTGCATCTGATTTATTGGAATATTACAAGGAACAAAAGAATATTATAAATAACAAAGTATATCTGTTTAGTTTGGAATACTTACCAATAAAAAAGGGGCATGCCTTGTTTCATCCATGGAGTATCCTAGTTTATGTTGCATGGGTTAGGTTATGGGTGTTGGGTGTATGTGTACGCCTAAGAGTCAGACTTATTACCCCTAAATCCTAGGACATGGGGACTCGGCTTAAGATGATCCAAAAGTTGGGTGCAATTGTCTGGCCACACTATATTAGCTGCTATTTTGCAGTTGGTCCTTATATGATTAGCATTAAATATTAAATCCTTCACCAATTAGGAGTTATTTATTACGCATAGCCCTTTCATACATACTTAAGCACAGACAGAAATTAAAATTAAAATGTTTGTAAAATCAAATATCAAAAATAAAAATAATCAATAAGGACTAAATATTAATTGGCAGTCAGTTTGGAATTGACCTCATTTGTTCCTTCAAAATGGCCACACACAACATGTACGGAGCTCTAATAACTCTCTAGCCTCTTATCATATCCTGACCATACTGCACCACCAATTCCATATAACAGAAGTATGCTAGTCTGCTGCTCCATTGTCTCTCCTCCACCACAACACCAGGTACAGACCCTCCTCTTTCCCTTTCTTTGTCCTCTTCTTTCTTTCCCTTTTTTTTTTCCTTCCTTCCTTTTTCTTCTTTTTCTTTCACTTCTTCCTTTCTTTGCTCCTTTCTTTCCTTGTTTCCCCAACTACCCTACCAATTGGAGTGCCATGTCCAACCAATGCACTTACACGCTGGATCCAAATCCTGTGCCTGTGTTGGTGTTTCATTGCATCAACATTGGTACATGGGAAGAAGTTAAGAGTCTGGGTATCATAGATCTTAGTTTATTTGACAAGTTGTTCTGAAATGATATTACTGGTAAAAATGATGTGCCACCTGGACTTTAATGTTGATTTCTGAAATAATTGGTAAAAGACTGTGTTCAGTACTAATACTAGTTAGTTGACAAGGTTGACCTTGAATTGATATGAGTGAAGCATCTGAGCCTTAAAAAAAAAGAGAAAAAATATATGCATAATTTCCTTATTGCTATTTGATATTTAATAAGTCCATCTGATTTTTTTCAAAACAGGACGCATGGAAAATGAGAGACATGAGAGACTAGAGGACGGTCTTGTGCAACCTCTTCTCATAAGTTCAATAGAGAAGCAAGATGAAGATGGAGAGCAAGATTTTGATGACAGTGAAGAAGCCTCTGAAGAGTCTCACGGACCTGCAACTTCGATTGCTTCAGCCTATAGACTTCTTACACCATCTGTGAAGGTTTGACTTTTCTCTCTCAACATTACTGGATAGGTGGTGAACTCACTTTTCATGCTATAACATATGATTTAAAAGCATATGTGGCATATATGCTATACATGCACTTATACATATATAACGGCAGACAAATGTAGCAAAGAACTAGAATGGTAGGAAAAAAATCAGCGAAATGGTACTTTTTTTTGGGTCCTAGATAAGTTGTCATAATGCATTGCCAGAAGAAATAATGGTAGGGGAGTAAAGAGGGACAAGAAACCAGTCATATTGGTGTATTTACAGTATGACATAATATGCCCTTGCAGAGCAAAGGCATCCAAAAATCTTATATATAACCATAATGTCAAAAATCATCCTCTATTTCATACTTAACGTAGAGATGTTACTTAAAATGAGTGACAAGGCATCAAGAATTGATCATGTAATCTGCATAAAGGATCATGATGCCATAAGAGGAAGAGTACATAAAGAGCTCAATTTGGGTCTGTTGTGGAGCCTAGCACTCATTAGCTATAACTAATTATAAATAACCATGGGTTTGAATATTATTGCAATTATATTAGTTTTTAAGTGAAGCTTACATGGATTCTGAAAAGACTACGACTATGAATAATATGAGACAGTTATGGGGAAGCTATAATAACCTGTTGCTCTCCAGCATATGCATATGCTAAGGAAATTTAAATTCTGAGGAAAGACAACTAGATTATAATCTAGGGAAAAAAGCAGACACCTGCTTGGAGGAATATAACATTTGAAGTGGAATGATCCTCAGGAGCAGCTGATGCTGGAAGAGCTCATGCAATTTTGTATGGTTGTGCTTTTAGGCTTGATTGAGAAGTGCTATCTTAGGAGGTCAAGTGCAAGTAAGTGGGAACATTGAACTAGCCAAGTGAGCATGATTAAGAGAAAGTTTGGAAGTAACAAGTGAAGCACTAGCATTAGGGAAGAAGAAATGAGGAAAAAGAATATGGTTGAAGCTTAGGAAGATTTGTCCTTGACATCCTTGATCAAAGTACATATCAACTCAACTCATCTAAGCCTTTTCCCAACTACATGGGGTCGGCTACAGGAATTTGCTTCCTCCACTTTGCTCTATTCAGAACCAAGTCGACATTTAAATTACAAATAGTTATATCTTTTTTAATTATTTTTGCCCATGTTAGTTAGGTCTACCTCTACCTCTATCCTTACCATGAATTGTTAAAAGATTACTCTTTCTAATAGGAGCATTTAAAGGTCTACGTTGTATATGTTCAAACCACCGTAATCGATTTTCTTATTTTATCTTCAATTGGGGCTACTTCTATCATTTCTCTTATATATTTATTTCTAATTTTATCTTTTAAAGTTTTACCACATATCCATCTTAACATACGCATTTCTGTTACACTTAATTTATTCACATGTTGTTTCAATATTACCCAACACTCTGTTCCATATAGCATAGCTGGCCTAATAGCAGTTTTATAGAATTTCTTTCAATTTTAGTGGGATGCGCCGATCATACAATACTCCCGAAGTACTCCTTCACTTGATCCATCCCGCTTTTACTCTATGATTCACATCTTCACCTATTCACTTTCTTGCTAGATAATTGATCCCAAATACCTAAATTTTTTACTCCTTGATATCTCTTGGCTTGCAATATTCACGGTTTCTTCATTTATATTTCTACTCCCACTAAAATTACATTGTATGTATTTAGTTTTAATTCTACTAATCTTAAAACCTTTAGATTCTAAAGCTTCTTTCTAAATTTCTAGCTTATAGCATTTACTCCAGATTTAGTTTTATCAATCAACACTATATCATCTGCAAATAACATACACCATGGGATATCATTTTGAATATGTTTGATTAATTCATTCATAACTAATACAAAAAGATACGGACTTAAGGTAGATCCTTGATGTAAACCTACAGTAATTAAAAACTCACTAGTTTCTTCGATTGTTGTTTTAACAATAGTTATTACTCTATCATACATATCTTTTATCAATTCTATGTACTTTTGGTAACTCATTTTTTCTCTAAAATCCATCATATTATTTCTCTAGTTACTCTATCATATGCTTTCTTTAAACCAATAAAGACCATATGAAGGTCTTTTTTCTTTTTTTTATATCTCTCCATCAATCTTCTTAATAATAAATAGCTTCTATGGTTGATCTTCTAGGCATAAATCCAAATTGATTATTTGACACCAAAGTTTCAACTCTTAATCAATTTTCTATTACTCTCTCCTATAATTTCATTGTATGACTCATTAGCTTAATCCCTCTACAATAAATAGCTTCTATGGTTGATCTTCTATGCATAAATCTAAATTGATTATTTGACACCAAAATTTCAACTCTTAATCAATTTTCTATTACTCTTTCCCATAATTTCATTGTATGACTCATTAGCTTAATCCCTCTATAATTTGCACATTTTTGAATATCTTCTTTATTTTTGTATACGGTATTAATATGCTTTTTTTTCAATCATCCGTCATTCTTTTAGTTGCTACATTCCTGTTAAATAATTGATTAACTACATGACTCCAATTTCTCTTAAGCTTTTTCAATCCTCAATAGAAATCGCATCTGGTCCTAATGCCTTTGCATTTTTTATTTTACTCAAAGCCTTTTTAACCTTAAGCATGCTAAATTTATGAAAAAAATTATGCTCATTTGTTATTCATAGGTTATCACATCTTTCTACCCTTAAATTTATTAAATTATTTTTATTTAATAATTTTTTAAAATAATTTTTTATTGTTCTTTTATCTCTTCTTTTACTAAGATTCTTTCATCTTCATCCTTAATATTTAATATAGTCAAGATCTTTTGTTTTCTTTCTCTTAGTTTTGTTATTTTATATATAGTCTTTTCAACTTTTTTTCGTATCTAGTCTATTAGATAAATCATCATAGACTTTAAGTTTGGCATTACTTACCGCTTTTTTAGCTTCTTTCTTTGCATCCCTATACTTTTTAAGACTTTCTTCATCCCTAGCTCTTGCCAAATTTTATAGTTTGTCCTTGTAAGCTTGATGGCAGCTTGAACTTTCTTGTTCCACCATTAAGTTTTTCTTTCCTACTAGTCCTACTCCTTTTGATTATCCTAGAATTTTTTTGCTATATTTTTTTATGCATTTAGTTGATTTTTTTTTACATTAAGTTGGGATTACTATCTATATTCATAGTCATTACTCTTACTAACTTTTCTTTAAATAATTCTAATTTTTTTTCTTTCAAATTCTATCATTTAATTTTTGAATTAATAGTTTTATGTTTTATTCTATATTTCATTTTTATCCATATAGTTGCTACCATTATCCTATGTTGTGAGGTTAAACTTTCTTCTGAAATAACTTTAGAGCTTTTATGTTATTTTATCTATCTTTCTAGTTAAGAAAAAGTCTATTTGATTTTATTAGATCCACTTTTAAATGTTATTAAATGTTCATCTATCTTTTTGAAACAAGTATTTGCTATTGTTAGATCATACGCCACTGCAAAATCTAATAAGCTTATGCTGGCTTCATTCCTATCTTCAAATTCATATCCTTCATGTACCATTTCATATCCATCCCTCTGTTTACCTATATGTCCATTAAAATCTTCTTCCAAATATATCTTTTCTTTTTGTGGTATTTTTTGCATTACTTCATTTATGTCTTCCCAAAATTGTCTTAATTTGTTGGTCTAATCCTACTTGTGGTGCATATGCACTAATTATGTTAATTATATTATTCTTAATTATAAGTTTTAGTGATATAATCCGATCTTCTTTCCTAGTTACCTTAACAACACATTCCTTAAAATTCTTATCTACAATTATTCCTACTCCATTTTTATTTTTATATTTTTCAATGTAATATAATTTATATCTTGTATTCTCTATTTCTCTAGATCTTTCACTTATCCATTTAGTCTCTTGTAAGCATATTATATTTATTTTTCTCCTAATCATAGTGTCCACTATCTCCATAGTTTTACCTTTACAGAAATAAGAACTGAAGTGTCCCTTGAAGAGGGAATTTGCAAGAATCAATGGCCAGATAGATTCTCTCCTACTGTCACCTAGTTTTTCTCTCCTTGTTAGGCAAAATTAAAGGGGGAAGCCTTTACAGGTATGTCATGTTGGGATGGCAAACCAAGCTTGTAGATAGAGTTGTCTTGAAATTGGAAATTCTCTGGTTGAATATTATGTGAGCAGACAACATTGGATGATGAATAACAGAGCATACCTGAGAGATGAGAATTGTCCAGGAAAGAGAAGAAAGAAAAGCTTGAACTAGATAGATTTGAATCATGTTCAAAGTCATGGCCAGAGAATTTGGAATTGTAAAGCAATATTTCGATGTTAAAAAACCAAGAACATCCAAGGTCATTGAGCAATGGAACAACACTATCTCAACATGGAGTTCAAGGAGACTACATGGATTATGCCTTTGGATGACACACTTAATGCTGAGAAGATGTTCATTAGCAAAGATTGTGAAATTGCTGTTTGGAGGTGACCACTAAATAGGAAGAACGGATATGGATGAGATCAGGGTAACATTGGTTATGGCCTAGAATGACCAAGGCTTGGAAGTGAAGATGAGAATTGTATTTGTGATTTTAAGAGTATTATGTTTTGCCAAACCATATTTGCTTGTGAGTGTTAACTCATGCTCGCTTAAAAGGGAGACTGATGAGGATATAATTCTTGAAGATTTTTTAGGTGAGATGTTGGCAAGTTTTATTTGGATTGCTTTTTTTAAACGTTTTTTTTTAAAAAAAAATCTCTTATCTTGGGTGTAAACAATGTTAATGAATTCATAAGAGATATGGTAAAAATCAGACTTATATGATGATGTTTCTAGTAACTTTCGATCTCATATAAAATAAAATAAAATAAAATATATCACCTAAGTTGCTTAGCAAAGCAAAGCCTGCGTCTAAATCAATCAATATAGTGAGATGGTGATGTCAGTAATCAATAACAGATCGATGACATGCATATAGACAAAGAACACTTAGAGATGCAATAGACTGGAGCTTGCATAAGTGTGAGATTACTGCCCAGCCCCTTCCCAATCAACATGCACATGGCAGACTGCATTGCTTCTTCCTATCTTGTGTGCTATGAAACACTTCAGCAATATCGGCAATATCAGAATCATTGAATTGACTGAAAGTGCTAGGATCATGGAAACATAGAAGACCATTAGCATTTGCTAGTTGACAGATTCTATTGTAGGTTGGTACAATGAATCAATATAGAATGATAGGTAAAGGAGATTTATTGGCATTGTGGATCCTGTTAAGAGGGATGAATGTGATTTTGTATAATTAGAACAAACAAATGTGGTGCCATTTGATGTGTAGCTAAGGGGACAAGTGTAGATGCAAGTGCTAGGGAAGGTAGATGGTTAATGACTCTTACATGTGCCAGAACTGTTGTTTTTTGTGACTATAATCTTTGAGAAAGAGATTATAAGCACTTTTATTGAGATCTTACAATCAAAAGCAGTGGCACAAAGAGATGGTTGTTCTTCAAGTTAATTCATATGTTTGCTTTAGATTTATTGTGTCATCAAACAGGCACCATGAAGTGCCAAAGTTTCAGTAGAAATTCTTTTTGTGAGCCAACCTTGACGAAATACAAACAAATTTATGCAGAGCAACGATGATGCTTAACTAGAGTTCTCCATTACTTTTTTTCATTGATCATCTCAAATGACTGTCATGTCAATAGGGCCATGAGGGAGGAGCTGGACTTGATGCAGCATGAAGGAGCATTGAGGGCTAATAAAGCCCCTTGGAGTCCCATACGATCATGGTTCAAAGATGGGCCTTAGGTTGCATTATTTTGCAGTTATTGTTTATAACTGCTTTTGTTTTAATTAAAAGGACTAACATCTATTGAAAATGTCAAATTCACTTTATTATGTTGTTCAAATTTCTAGATCTTCACCATTGTTGAGATGTCTAACAAACTTGGCACTTTTCAGTATCGGTTGGGTTAATCTTCCTAAAAGAAGTCAAGGAATGGTTTATGTTTAAATGTTTTCCTGATTTGGTTGATTTTCATTTTTCTAGGTCCAGCTGTTGATCTATTTCATGCTCAAGTATGCAATGGAGATTTTACTTTCTGAATCAAGTGTCATTACCACATTATACTTTAGTTGGTCTACCAGCTCAGTGGCCATTTTTCTAGCAATCCTTGGCCTGACAGTTCTCCCAGTAAATGCTGTTGTTGGAAGCTACATTACCAACATGTTTGAGGACAGGTAATAATAAATGATATATCATACCCGATCAGTTAAATGATATTAACAAAAATGGAGACCTTGTTTGGCCACTTTGTTGACGATATGATTGTATCCTATTGCATTATCTTCATTTGTATGGGAATATTTAACTAGTTCCTTAAATTTTTGTTTAATGTTTGGATATTGTTTTCTGATATAGTATAACTGCCAAATTTTTGCCTTTTATTTTCTCCTCTCTGCTATACGCTTTATGACTTATTATTCTGCGGAATAGTTCAGCTTATACCACATATGTGTTCCATAATAATAATTAATATTCTAATAATATCAATTATCAAGTGCTATTCGAAACTTGACATTTGTAATCTCTGCTGGGTTAGTTGAGGTCAAAAAAGTTTGCTGGTTATGGGGTGCTTATGGAACTCATTAGTTCATGGAATAATTATTCAACATTATATTCCAAAACAATAATAAATAGGCTTATTAACAAGTTATGTTCTAAAAAAATAATTAATAGGAGTATACTTATGTTTTTATTTTTTTGATGGAAAGATGGAGAACTTAGGAAGTTCCCCATCGATATATGAAAGTATAATAAATGATCACAAGAATATACAAAGAGGAGAAGAAAAGCGGAGGGCAGGAGTATGCTTACGTTTTTGCTTCATGAATGTGTTAATATCTGGGCATTTATAGTTACAGCAAGTGTTAAACCAATCTTGGCATTTGTAGGTTCTGGAATTCTAGCTCTGGTTAGTGAAGGTCTAGAGAAGCTTTACAGTGAATGGTTGGTTATAGAACCATAGTGGATGCTTAATTACAAATTTTGAATCCACTATTAATTACAATTTTGAATCAGCTATTACATATTTGCTCTAGTTATCTGTGAGAGGGTCTAAGCTCATCAGGTGAAATTTTCATGGACAATAATAATTGCACATCCTTTGAAGAACAAGTCTATGTTTAAAGTGTTGTTCCTCACCTTGTGAACTACGGAAATGTTTAATCTGCTTCACCCTTGTATATTATTCATGATAATCCTTCGCACAAAAACCATTCCTACTCTATATCATATAACAATTAATTAACCAATTTTCTTTCTGAGACCTAGGTCTGAATGGAACTTATTAAAGTTGATCCTGTTAAACTTGAAGGGCTCCAAGTGATCATGTATTCCTGTGTCCCTGCTGAAATTATATCTGATATATTTCACCAAAAGAGAGTGAATAGTAACAAAAATAATAATGACAATAAATGAGACATAAATGTGTTGCAATAACAAACAGTTAAATAAGAGAGAAAAATAAGAAAAGAAGGGAGAAAAAAAAGGAAGAGGGCTCCGCCAAAATATCTAGTGAACACCCCAAATTCTGTATTCATGATTTGCATGACGACATATTATTGGTGGCTGGATCAAAGATTAAAGTGTCAGTATCAGAACTTGTATTGATGCCTCGTGGTGTGGTAGTATCATACTGAAATATGGTATTCCTCAATGAACCAGCGATGCAAAAACGAGGGTACTATGTGTTAGTAAAGTGGTACATGTATGGTGGTTTTGCATGCACTGGTACCTTGCAATTATATTTATTACCAAGTGGTATGCACTGAAACTTAAGTCCTTAGGCTGAATGACAAAGATGGCATATGATTGCATGTAATCTCTTTGGCATCAAATAACCTCTATATATGGTTATATAATACAAGCTCACATATCTTCAGTTCTCTCAAGCTAAATTAACATTTCAACACATCCACTATTGAAGCAGAGCCCTAAACCATATTAATTGTAAACATATCAAAAGTGTAATATTGAGAGAACCCACAGTAACCTAAAAACTGAAATGGCAGTCTAATTCAGAATATTTATTATCTCATAATAATTAGCAATGCGAATAGCTGCTAAGTAATTTCACTAAAGTTTAATATGCCATGACTAAAAATTTAATATCTGATGGGTAATGTCATATTATCTTGCATTAACTCTTTCGGAAATGGCATATGCACTGTTTTCAACATATAGCTTGTACTATGATGTATGAAGTTCAATACTTCAATTCCATCACAGAATTCTGACTTACTGATTAATCACGACTAGCTGATATGTTTAAAATTTAAACTGATAATTTGTTTAATTCTTATTCAGGATCTTAATTAAAAAATAACCTTTAGGAGCTGCTGAACTTGAAGTTTACATGCCTGTAGCCTGCCAATACACTATTAAATATATAAAGTAAAACTACCATTTTTTTTTTTTTGCCTCTGTCCATATGTTTAATGAAAAATTGTTTCTTAATACATATAATCTTGTTCATGCTATAAAGAGAACCTTGTTTTTCTGTGAACTACAAGTTGTAATACTTAATTTGCTCTCTTTATGGTTGACATTTTGCAGGCAAATCCTGTTGGCATCAGAAATTATGATGTTGATAGGTATAATTCTAAGCTTCCGGGTCACAAAATTGTACTCTGTGCCACAATATGTTTCCTCAGCGCTCATCACTTTCGTATCTGCTGAAGTTCTTGAAGGTAAACTATGATTGCTAACCCAGCATCATTTGATTCTTTTCAATTTCCAGTACCATTGGTAGGTTTGATTCTCAAGGGTACTCCATCTTTAGAGTTGAGAAGTCACATTTCTTTCAACTCTTATCACTGAGTTACTGCTAGAGCAGGACAGCATGAAGAGGGACAAACAGAAGAGCTTAGAAAAATTAATATATCTTTTGATAATATATTTTTTTAAAGGATATTCTAGGTCATTGGAATGACATTGAGACTGGATTTGTGGTTTTGGATGAAGGTTCAATACTGGATGTTATCTCATGAACTTCTCACAACCAATGAATGATTGCTATTGATTTTTTCCCCCTGCCTAACGTTCTTTTTTGAAAGCTCATGCATTTCATGTTTTACTTCTGTTGATCCATACCAGCATCCATTGTATTTTGTTTTCCTCCTAGATAGACCTGCTTAGGTTACCCGTGCCAATTAGTGAGAGGTGAAGTTCTTTGTGGCTATTACCTTTCATTTCGTCTTTTTATATCATACAGTACCAGTATGAAAATTTGAATTGTTTCTTCACCTGGTCTAGTTGACCAAGGACTATGTTCAGTATTATGCAAGATTTGAATTTCAAGATATTTCATAAGACATTCAAAAGATAAAAACAGAAGAGTCAGGGTTTAGAGTCAACTCAAATTTTATTTATTTGAGTTGATTAGATGCAGTTTTGACTGATTTTGTTTGTTTTAAAATGTAGTTTTGTTCTTTTTTCTTTTTATTAAGTACCTGTGTAAGTTTGTATGCTTCTTGTAAACTCTTTGTTTTCTTGTCTTTTTCTTTTTTTGCCTTTTCCTGGAAGTTTTGTGGCAAAGTATCTGCAGAGTATGAAAGACTATTAACTCTTATTTATTTACTTATTTATAGTTCTATGGTTCTGGAATTAGTTCCCTTTTGATCGATTATGTCAAAGTTTTAGATATGGCTCTGTGTAAGTGTGATTAGTTTGTGCTCAGAGTTCAGACTATTGAATATTGATAACTATGAACAAAACAATATCTTCCTGTGAGACTCACAGTTATATTTTCTAATTTTCGAGTAGGTATATGTTATTTTAACAGAAATGTTGCATACCTTTTATATCATAGTAATATTTATTTTCTGTGTAGTTCTCATAAAGATTGATACAGAATAATTCATCCGGTTTTATTAACATATGATTCTAATCCCTCTATTCTGCACCATGGAAAGAAAAGAAAAGGCTCTGTTCCGTCTCTAGCATGATCACTGGAAAATGTGTAATAATTTGAATTTGGGGCAGTGACAAATTGGTATTGACCTCATGAAAAGCTTCCTTCTTTTGTGTCTATGGTGCTCATAATGTAAATCATGAACTTCGGTTGAGCATCACCATGTACACTGTAAGACATTTTTTAATCCTTGCTCATTGCCTGCTTTCACATGTCACTGCACCCTTATCATTATTGTAGGTGCAGTTGGCAAGAACCCTGCAATAGTTTTAAGCATCAAATACTGTAAGAAAAAATTGTCATTCTTCTCATCCGGTGCCGTTGTCTCACGAACATATTTGACTTTCGATTTCAGGGGTCAATCTATCCCTACTTTCTCGAGTTATGTCATCCCGGCTTGCCCGTGGAACCTACAATGGTGGCTTGCTGTCAACTGAAGCTGGGACCTTGGCTCGGGTGGTTGCTGATGGCACGATCACATTGGCTGGCTACTTGGGTGAAGATCAGCTCCTTAATGTCACCCTGCTACCTTCTCTTTTGATCTGTCTAGCTTCCATTGCCGCTACCTTCCTTACATACAATACTCTTTATTGATTATTCACGATATTTCCAATTCTTACATTATGTCCATCAATCTTACTCCCCTCTGTTGAATCTGGATTGTATAGTGATAAAACAAGCTCATTAATTGTTTCGTGGCCAATTAAGGCCTTATTTAATTCATCAGCTGCCATGTTCTCTAAGAAAGCATGCCTGTTGTTTTGTCATGGTTTTCCTGAGACTATCCAGGCCATCGTTCTGCATGGTCTTGTGTAATGCTCGGTGCCACTGCGCCCGCAGAAGATTTCAACGTGCAACCAAGAGCTATTTTTGTGTCTTGAGGGATATCCCTACAAGAATGGATACTAGAAAGCCACTCTCTAGGCTAGCAGAGGTGGAGGGAGGGGCCAAGTGGCTCCATTTCTACTCCGTGGAAATACATATTTCCAACCACATCGATTATTTACCGCATGTTATTTTTGTATTTAAATCTGTATAATTTATTTTTAACTGCTCTCTATTCTAGCTTTTTGATCTCTCAATTCTGAAGGATGTTGTCTAATTCAGTTAAGAAAAGGTCATTAAAGGCTTTTTTTTTTTTTTTTTGTAATTTTCTGAGGCAAATGATTTTATAATGCATGCAAATGTTTGTGGCTGCTGAAAGTAATGGAGTATTAGATCGTCCATAAACTTGCTCACCAGTTGAGAGAACTTGGTGCGATCACTTATCGTGTCCTCTACATCTCTTAATCGTTAATTTTGCTACCTAAGAAAGTCTACCGGTTAGCATGCCAACAGCCCAAGACATCAAGGGCTACCGGATGACATAAGAGCTAGAATGTATGAATAATTGAGTGGGCAAAGCAGAACATTCCATAGCAATTTTCTTTTAAGGATACAGAAATCATCCTGCTATCGTTTCCATCATTGTGTTAAATATGAATCATATAGTTTTTTAAAGTATGTAAATTTTAATTGTGAAATAATTATTCCAAATTATTTGTATATACTAAGATACTTTAGCCTAGTGCAAAGATCTTAGTGCTGATCGAATCCAAGCTCAACCAACAAAATTTACGTGGCATGATGTGACGCATGAATCTAAAATCCAACTTAAAAATTTTTAATCCACATAATTTAGGTAAGGTAAATCTGGTTTGATGATTGTCCTTATCTTTCATCACTAGTTTGCACTTTGATTTTAAGCAGTTTTAAAACATTACAGGCAAAAAATCCTATGTTTTTGGATTGTCATAGTTAGTTAAACCTTTGATATAACTATAATAATAATACTGCTGTCAAATGAATAACCCAATCATAAGCCACTTTATATATTTTATTTATAGTTTGAGAGGTAAATAATTAGATTAGAATTAGTGATGAAGGAATTGAAGCCTTAATGCCTATATTATCCCACAATTGACTTTTTATAATTTCGGTAATCTCTGCTTTGCATTCATCATCCCCTAATCCGTAACGCAATGGTCACTTGTTGCCATTACGGGGCCATCCGTCGCTGCTAACCACCCACCAACCTCTTTGGTGCCTTCCTTTTCTCTAATTGCTCTACCATCTTCTCTTTTATAGCCTTGCTCTTTGCCCTCGCCACGATCACCATTGTTGCCGCAGAAATTCGTTCTTCGACTCAGGTGTATTTCGGCTCCGGTCCGAACTCTGATCTCGATGTCCAAGGTGAAACCTGCAAGATAGTCCGCACTACAGAGGACCCTCCGATGCCCAAGTCAGTGGAGATTCACAGCATGCAGATATGAGGAGAAGACTTTTCACAGAAGAATCTCCCTCCAAGCTCTCGATCGGAGCTTTAATGGAGTGATCGATTCCGTAAAGCCAAATGAGTGTACAAGGTAATTTTTTGTGCGTACCTGAGGGGTTGAAATGCTGTGGTATTTATAGAGGGTCACTTGATTCCCTGAGTGCGTCGTGGGAGTTGAAAGTTGTTATGATTTGAAACGGATTCGAATTGAGTTTGTTACGAGATCAGTAGGATATGTATCTTGTCAGTTAGAGGATCGATGACTAGGAGAGTTGGCTGATACCTTGAGATTCCACAATTGCGTAGGCTCTAGGCCACTACTGGGTATGATTCTCCGTTTGGAATGTCGTTCTATTTCAGCGAATAGGGACTCTCCCATGCCGGATTTTGTAGAGGTATTTTGAATGCCGTGGTTGGCCTGGATGAGGAATAACTTGATTTTTCGAAGTGTAAAATGGATCGGCTCGAATGACCAAGGAATAAGATGGCTCGGCTCGGACGACCAAAGTATGAGGATGGCTCGGCTCAGATGGCCGAAGCATAAGGACGGTCCGAGTTGTCAGGGTGATCCGACTTCATCAAAGCTGATTTGACCTCATCGCTAGAATGTCACGCTAGCTGGCCAGTTGGCAAGCAGGGTGTTTAGATTGGGCGCGATCTCATCGCTGATGTGAGCAATCGATAATGCAATAATGATTTTACCCTCATCATATGTCCCCCACTCCCTAGTCCGAAGTGTAAATTCGGATATAGGGAGTAGAATTTCAGTATAACCTCATTCAATCGATATGAGCGGTCAAGGCGATGTTGCCTCTGAGGTAACCCTAGACGAAATGATAGGGTCCGTCGCCCTTACAGAGTTCCTCTGTATGTGGCCTTTTTCTTTTTTCTGTGTTATTTTGAGGATATTTAATTCGAAGAGTCCGGCAGATCGAAGGGATTCTGATCCCAAGATGGGGGCACCTCTCGGACGCCCGTTGCTATTTATTTATCCTCCTCGGCGAGGGGGCGCAACTCTTCGTTTCCTGCGAGCATCCACTGGGGCAGTGACGCGTGGCGAGTCTATGTTGGAATTGATAGCTCGGGCGATCAAAATACCTACCAGAGTAGTTTAAACATGGAAGGAGGATGCCATCGTTAATCGCTTCTCCTGTTGATCTCCCGAAATTTAGGATAGTAGATGGCTTCTGAAAATGAAGGGGGTCAATTGGAGCGCCAGATAACGGCGATAATGGTCGCGGGGGGCAAGCCCTTCCGTGAGGGGGCCCCCACCGAAGCAGCGCTCCGGTAACTATCGACAGGGAGGACATGTTGTCAATGCTCGCGGAGCGTGATCGACTCCGAAAGACGATCGAAGAATACCTGGCCATCTCCACGAAGGAGCACGAGCTCCTTAGTCAGATCAACAGTCAGCTGGAAGGGCAAGTGGTGGCTCTCCAGCAATAAATCGCTATTCTTACCGCCGAGCTAAGTTTGCGGCGCGGGAAGAACTTGACAGCGTCCGGTGGAGAAGATAATCCCCGTTGAGGAATCGTGTGTCTTTTTCTTTTCTTTTCTTTTTTTTCTCCTTTTATGATGAATAAAAAAAAATTTCGTAACTTTCGTGTTCGCTGTCATCTTCGAAACGTTTATTCTCATCATGTGAGTCTTATAAACGAACCACCCCCTGGGGGATCTCTGGTGATCTTGTCAAGACTAAGGTACGGTCTCCCCATTTTAGCTGAGGTAGGGGGAACTTGTAAGTTCCAGTCGGAGTGTAGTATATCACTTGATTCTGCCGAAGTACAAGGAGCGTTCCACGAGCGTTGGGGCGAGACTAGCTATCTCAGTTTGGACGGGGAAGAAGGGACCGTTCGGTTTTTACCGAAGTAAGGGAACTATCTCGGCTTTGAATCGAAGCAAGAAGCGATGTCTCAGTTTATGCCAAGACATAACGGGTGGCTCCACTTCGGGCCGAAGCAGGAGATATTGGTGCGTCTTTATTGAGGAGTTCTTGACTTCTGCGCCTTTTTTACTACTCTGCCAGTGCCTTGTCTTTTTCAAGGCGAGTTGGCTTTCTTTTTTCCGAGATGGATAAAACAGCTTTGTAACTTGCAAAAGGATGCTTCGTTACTTGCCTAAGTCATTTATCCCGTCGGTCTTTTTCCAACGCGGGTCTTTTTAATGTGGGATAAGCACTTGTTCGCCATTGGAGGGTGTCGTTTTCACCGGACGATTTCCCAGGCCTACCCGTATCTCAAGGACCATGGATGATTTTCTGCATTTAAGGCTCTTGATTCGCAATCAAAGGGAAATCTTTTTCCTTGCGTCATGGTCTGGGAAATGTGTTCGACGCGCTTTGAAAAGCGCCCTTTTATCCTGAGCTGCCGTATGGCAGCATAGCTGGGGTGTTTTGGATCCCGAGGTTTTAATTTTTGCCCTTGGCTTGTTTGCCTATAAAAATGGAAAAAAAGGGGGGTTCGTGTTGAGCTATCTCCCAAAAACCCTCTTTGTCTGAGAGTTGTAAGGGTTTTTGTGGCGTCTGTTTCGTTGAGGTTGAGAGCGGAAAGACGCTCTTCTTTTGCAAGTTGGTTTGTCCCAGACGACTGGGGTAATGAAGAAGTTGCTGAAGAGCAAGTAATCCTCAAGGGAGGAGTTCTTGGAGGTCATATGGAGAGCGCACGAAAGGCCCGCAGAAGTCATATGGGGAGCGCACGTATGCGCTTCCTGTGTGGCCTTTGTCACATGCTGTGGGGGTTGTTGGAAACGCAAAGCACACGTATCCCCCATGATTTATATGAATCTCCCCTCCCCCCTCAATTCAGTTCCTCCATCTGAGGAATCTTTTTCCATGTGAAGAGGGAGTTGAGTGGTGTGTGGGTCTGCTGGTTCTCTGCCTTTTATCGCTGGCAGTAGCCATCGGCCCAGCATCCCACTTGGGGAGGAGGTATCCTCGACATCGGCATCCACGGGTCTGTGCCCTATTTTGGATCTCTTGGTTCATCCAGGGGACCCATGGGAGGTTGGCTTTATTCCTCTAGCAATCAGTGGCTCAACAGAGTCGTCTGGTTGCTCTGATTTCTTGGGTCAGATGCCAGGACGTCATTATTAACCGAAGCTGATCGAAGTTGCTCGGCCAAGCTTTTTATTTATTTTTATTTCCTATGCTATGATGCACTTGTAGTACCTCTCAAGAGGTTTGTAATTTTCATTAATAAAGAAAGTACTTCCTTTCCTTTTTTAAATACTCATGTCTTTCTAGCATGGTTGCATTGAGAGTTTCCCTACGCTTTTCGTAGCGTATTTCGCTTGTTTCCGACAGCGATTTTAGCTTCTTTGCTTTGGCTGACCATTTCAGCGATACCTGGTCCTCTCTGCCAAAGTATTATAGGTTGTTTTAGTCATCCTAGAACATTTGAGAAGTCACTCGATTTGATCGAGGCTTTAGATAATATTTTACATGGCGCAGCCAAGGTACGGAGATATCACTCGGTTTGTCCAAGGTTTCATATTATTCGGAGGTGTACCACTCGGTTTGACTGAGGCTTCAGATAATAAGAGATGCACTTTGGCTCTAGTCGAGGCTTTTGATAATAAGAGATGCACTTCGGCTTTGGTCGGAGCTTCTGATATGCACTTTGGCTCTGGCCGAGGCTTTTGATAATAAGAGATGCACTTCAGCTCTAGCGGGGCTTCTGATATGCACTTCGGCTCTGGCCAGGCTTTTGATAATAAGAGATGCACTTTGGCTCTGGCTGGGCTTTTGATATGCACTTCGGCTATGGCCGAGGCTTTTGATAATAAGAGATGCACTTTGGCTCTGGCCGGGGCTTCTGATATGCACTTCGGCTCTGGCCGAGGCTTTTGATAATAAGAGATGCACTTCGGCTCTAGCCGGGGCTTTTGATAATAAATCACTCGGTGTTGCCGAGCCTTCAAGATTATATTTTACTTGGCACTGCCAAGGTACGGAGATCGCTGGCCCAGTCGAGGATTATAGAGATTATATTTTACTTGGCGCTGCCAAGGTTCGGAGATCGCTTGGCCCAGCCGAGGATTATAAAGATTATATTTTACTTGGCGCTGCCAAGGTTCGGAGATCGCTTGGCCCAGCCGAGAATTATAAAGATTATATTTTACTTGGCACTGCCAAGGTTCGGAGATCGCTCGGCCCAGCTGAGGATTATAAAGATTATATTTTACTTGGTACTGCCAAGGTTCGGAGATCGCTCGGCCTAGCCGAGGATTATAAAGATTATATTTTACTTGGCGCTGCCAAGGTTCGGAGATCGCTCGGCCCAGCCGAGGATTATAAAGATTATATTTTACTTGGCGCTGCCAAGGTTCGGAGATCGCTCGGCCCAGTCGAGGATTAATAAACCTGTTTCTCATTGCAGCTATTAAAGAGGGCAGTAAAGGTAGAAGTTTTACGAAATTTTAAAAATTTTAATTCAATGGACAGAGTAAATTCGAGAGGGAGAGCGTACTCTTATTGATGATACATGCGGAGATTATCCGAGTTCCATGTCCGGGGATGGATTTTTCATTTAGATCTTGGAGCTTATAGGTGCCGGGTCTGATCACTTCTGTAACTTGATAAGGACCCTCCCAATTAGGGGATAGCTTTCCTTGATCCAGGGGTTCTGAGATAGATGCCTTCCAAAGTACCAGATCGCATGGGAGGAAGAGCTTTCCTTTAACTCTGGTAGAATGATAGCGGACGACTCTTTGTTGGTAGGCCACCATACAGATCCGGGCTTTCTCCCTGACTTCTTCTATTAAGTCAAGATCAGTTCGGTGTTGTTCATCATTAGATTCTTTCGAGTACCCTTCGTATGAGGAGAGGGGAGCCTGATCTCCACAGGAATAACTGCTTCTGTGCCGAAGCCCATCTTGAAGGGAGTTTGGCCCGTGGGAGTCCTCTCAGTGGTTCGGTATGCCCACAGCACATGATGGAGCTCCTATGCCCATTTGCCTCGTGCCTGGTTGAGCCGAGTTTTAATTCTCTGCAAGAGAGTTCGGTTAGTTACCTCGGCTTCTCTATTAGCTTGAGGATGTCCGACCGAAGTTAGGCGATGGAGAATGCCATGATCCTCACAGAACTCCCGAAACTTGGGATTGTCAAACTGCTTCCCATTGTCGGTGATGATAGTGCGGGGAAGGCCGAAGCGGCTGATGATGGACCTCCACACGAAATCCTTAGCTCGAGCCTCAGTTATCTGGGCGACTGCTTCGGCTTCAACCCACTTAGTAAAATAATCAATTGCAATGAATAAAAACTTCCTTTGTCCCGTTGTGAGGGGAAAGGGCCAAGAATATCTATTCCCCACTTGGCAAAAGGCCAGGGGGATGATATGGAAGTCAGGTGGGCAGAGGGGAGCCTCTGGATATTTGAGTGTCGTTGGCATGCATCATAGGCTCGGACAAGGTTATCTGCATTCTTCTGCATCGTCGGCCAATAATATCCTTGGCGTAGCACTTTGTGGCATAGGGCGCGGCTGCCGAGGTGGTTACCGCAAATGCCTTCATGAACCTTCCGAAGAGCATAATTGGCTTCTGATGGACGGAGGCATTTGAGCAATGGCATGGAGAAGGATCGCTTATATAGCCGATCATCGATCAGAATATAGTGAGACGACTGCATTTTTAGCCTCCTCGCTTCTCTTCTATCAGTGGGTAGCAGCCCTTCTTTGAGATACTTGTGCAGGGGGTCTATCCAGGATGGTTCGGTGTCAATTTGCATCATCTGATCAGTGTCGGTGATGCTGGACTTCTCCAAGATTTCCATGTGGAAGCTCCGTTCAAGGTCCATTGAGTCTGTTGTTTCTAGTCGAGACAGAAGGTCGGCGTGCGCATTTTCAGCCCTTGGGACTTGGATGATCTTAAGTTCATGAAACAAGAGGATAGATCGCGCACCTTCTGAAGATACCGAATCATGTTTGGTTCTCGAGCTTCGAATTTGCCTCGTACCTGGCTCGCCACTAATTGAGAGTCAGTGTAGGCATTCAGTTTTTCAACTTTGAGCTCGCGGCGATGTGGAGTCCGACGAGCAGGGCCTCATATTCTGCTTCGTTATTTGAGGCTGGAAAGGAGAAGCGGATGCCATATTCAAAAGTAGTACCCTCCGGGCTGGTGAGGACTAGACCAGCACCAGAACGCTTGCGCTGGAGGATCCATCGACGTGAAGTAACCACGGAGCACAGGGCTTTGGTTGCCCAGGGGTGTCCGGAGCAGAGCCATCTTCGGGCATGGTGCATTCAAGGAGGAAATCCGCTAGGACCTGGGCTTTGATGGCCGGGCGAGGCTGATACTGAATGTCATGTTCGCTTAGTTTGACAGCCCACTTGTCATTCTCCCCATGCTTCCGGACGATGAATGATTGCCTTGATGGGTTGGTCAGTTAGGACGGTGATGGTGTGTGCTTGGAAGTATGGCCGTAGCTTTTGGACCAATGTTATTAGGGCCAGAACCATCTTCTCCACTTAAGTGTACCTCATCTCAGCATCTTTGAGGAATTTGCTGACATAATAAATAGGCTTTTGAATTCTACCCTCTTCTCTGATTAGCATTGAGCCAACAGCATTCTCAGAGACCGCAAGGTATAGGCTCAGCGTTTCACCTGGCTTTGGGCTACTGAGGAGAGGAGGCGAGCCGAGGTATTTCTTGATGTCTTCAAAGGATTTCTGGCAATCTGAGGTCCATTGGAAGTTTTTGGCTGACTGAAGAGCTTTGAAGAAGGGAAGACACTTTTCGGCTGATCGAGCAATGAAGCGGCTAAGGGTCGCTATCCTTACGGTGAGGCGTTGCACATCCTTGACCGATCCGGGAGGGGCCATCTGCCGCAAGGCCTAGATCTTTTGGGATTTGCTTCGATGCCCCGCTGAGAGACCATGAAGCCGAGGAATTTCCCAGAGTTGACTCCGAAAGCACATTTGATAGGGTTAAGCTTCATTTGATACTTCCGAAGCATCTTGAAGCTTTCCGCAAGGTCCTCGATATGTTGGGATGCTTCCTTGCTCTTCACCAGCATATCGTCAACATAAACCTCCATGTTCCGACCAATTTGCTCTTTGAAAACTTTATTGACCAGCCTTTAGTAGGTGGCACCTGCATTTTTCAAACCAAAAGGCATAACTCGGTAGCAATATACCTCGGTCGGTGATGAAGGCAATCTTTTCCTCATCCTTAGGTGCCATCCGGATCTGGTTGTAGCCCGAATAGGCATCCATAAAGGTTAGCATATGGTGGCCTGAAGTCGAGTCCACCAGTTGATCGATTCGGGGAAGAGGGAAGCTGTCTTTGGGCAAGCTTTGTTGAGGTCGGTGAAGTCAATGCAGATCCTCCATTTGCCATTTGACTTTTTCACCATAACCACATTTGCCAGCCAATCGAATAATTGACTTCTCGATGAAGTTGGCTTTGATAAGCTTATCCACCTCCTCTTCAATGGCTTTCTGGCATTCGAGGGCGAAGCTTCTTTTCTTTTGCTTGATTGGCCGAACTGTTTCGTCCACACTGTGGTGGTGAACCAGGACATCTGGGCTGATTCCAGGCATGTCTGATGCGGACCAAGCGAAGACATCGGCATTTCTCCGAAGGAATTTGATTAACTGCTGCCGAGGCTTTTCTTCCAGCTGTGATCCAATCTTTACGGTTCGGTCGGGCCGAGCTTCGCTGAGTGGCACCTCTTCTAATTCTTCGGCTGGCTCTCCTCGTTGCTCGACGAAATCCTCTCGGGCATCCAGTCCATCCACTTTGGGTCTTCTGGACTAAAGGTCAACGACAAAGCAGTGCCGGGCTATAATCTGGCTTCCTCGAATAATTCCCACTCCCCATTCGGTGGGGAACTTCATGGCGAGGTGGGGAATGAAGACGATGGCCTTGAGAGACATCTGTCCCGGTTGCCCAGAATGGCATTGTAAGGAGACCGAAGCTTGATTACAAGGAAGTCCATAAGCTCAGTGGCCACACGAGGCCAGGCGTTGGCTCGAACCGTCAAAGTGATGACCCCTTCAGGGATTACGGAGTCACCTGTGAAGCCCACTAGTGTGGACTCCACGGTCCGAGACTTTCTACCTGGAATTTTAACCTCACAAAGGCATCAAAGTACAAAACATTAACGGAGCTTCCGCTATCAATAAGAATTCGACTTACATCATAATTGTTTATATTTAGAGATACAACCAGAGCGTCATCATGGGGGTACTGTACCTTCCGAAGGTCTTCATAAGAAAAAGTGAGTTCATCAACTCGAGCATTCTTTGACGGTCCTTCATCATTGCGAGGATGGGGAATTGGCTGCAGCTATCACATTAACATGGCCGATAACTAGAGGGTTTGGCGATGGGAGTTGGCGAGGTTCAGGCTGGTGACTCGCCTCGTTATTTGGCCCAGGAGGCCCTCTGAATCGGTCCAGTCTGCCTCGTTGGATCAATCACTCGATCTCATTCTTGAGCTGCCAATAGTCCTCGGTGTCATGCCCATGATCCCGATAAAAGCGCAGTACTTGGCAGGATCTCTCCGAGCTTCGTTGCTTCGAAGAGGAGGAGGTCGTGGAATCTGGAGCTCGATCTCCATCAGAATCTATGCCCTTGGCGCGGTGAGGGGGGTGTAACGATCGAACCTTTGAGCTGGGCTCCGGGTTCGGTCTTGCGGCAGAGGTGGAGGAGCTCCCTGGCGGCGAGGTGGGCTAATGTGGCGGTAGGCTTGCTGTTTGTCTAGGCCCTTCGCCTCCTTTAGCTGCTCTGCTCGAGCTGACCTCCTTGATTCCTCAACCATGGCGTACCTATCCGCTAGGGACATCATGTCCGAAAGGCTCTTCGGGTAATTAATCTCTAGAGCCAGGTAAAAGTCTCCCTCCTTGGATACTCCTCCGGCTAGGACGGACATTGCCACCTCATGATTGAGGTGGTCGACTTCTAAGAGGGCCGCATTGAAGCGGCCGAGATAACTCTTCAGTGATTCCTCCTCTCTCTGCTTGACCTCAGAGAGAGAATTGGATTTCCGTCGTTGGCGACGGCTACTGACGAACTGGCTGATAAGCAGACAGCTCAGTTCGTCAAAAGAATCAATGGAACCCAGTTTCAAGCTGTTGAACCAGGTTCGGGCAGATCCCCTTAGAGTGGAGGGGAAGGCACGATAGAGGATCACATCCGAGGCCCCATGGAACATCATGATGGACCTAAAGCTGCTCAGATGATCATCGGGATCGGTGGATCTGTGGTAGGGCTCAATGGTGGGAAGCTTAACATGAGGGGGAATCACTTCCCTCATGATCCTCTCAAAGAAGGGGATGCCTTGTTCCGCTTTCAGCTAGGATGGAGGAGCTTGTTTGGCGGCGTCTAGCTTCTGACGCCATTCTTGACACATCTCCTGCATCTGCTGCCTGATCCCTTCCTCCACAGTGGTAGGAGTGTTGACCCAATTGATGATTTTGATGATTAACAAAACTATTTGAGTATAACTAATGGAGGCTCTAATGATTTTGATTAAGTGTTTCAGTTTATAAGTCTATTGAATGATCAAAATCAGGAGTTACGTCGTGTTCTGGATCGAATCTAATGTCTAGGTAAGATTGCAGACATTAGAGTCGACTCCGAGAATCACAGAGCCGACTCCGGATCTGGCACGGAAGTTAGAGTCGACTCCGAGACTGTTAGAGCCAACTCTCACAGAAGAAACAGAACGTCGATTTTTCTGGCCCCGACCTAGAGTCGACTCCGGGTAAGTTAGAGTCGACTCCAGAAAAGTTTCTTGTCGACCCCAGAAAAGTCAGAGATGACTCCGGAAATAACGTTTTAAAGTGCTTCGAGTTAGAGCCGACTCCAGAAAAGTTAGAGTCGACTCCAACCCACCTGGAACGAAAAATCAAATTGCCAGATCAGCTCTAACGGTAATATTTCTATTTTACCTTATTTCTAACGGATATATTTTGTTACAAGGTACACTCCAACGGATAGTTTTCTTCCAAAAATGGCTTGAAAGAATCTATAAAAAGGGAAGACTATCATTCAAAAAAGAAGGAAGAAGAGAGAAAAACGGAAAAACAAAGAGGAAATTCGGAAATAGAGAAATCCCATTTCAAAATCCGAAAAAGAGAGAGCCTGAATCTCAAGAGGAAAACCTTCTAGCTCAAATCCACTCCACTCCAAAAAGCTCAAGAGGAATCCAAGGCATTCAAATCAAAGTTTTGATAGATTTCCCAACTTGGAGAAAGAGGATTCATTTCTTGCTTTTCAACCCTTCTCAACTGCTTCAACTGTGAAGAATCGGAGCTGAGGCTTGATTCAACCCAGCAAGGAGAAGAAGAAAAGAGAAAAGAAGAAAAGCTCAAAAGCCAACCATCTACAAATCAGGCTTTTCTAAACCTTGTTATTCTTATATTTGATTATCTGCTCATTAAGGAGCTTTGTAATTGAAAACATTATTTCATTTGTTTGTATCTAGTTCAATCTGGGGGATTGAACTAGTGGAGGTAGTCTTACCTCGGTACAAGCTTGGCAAAGCTTGTGTTAGGGTTTTTGTGCTGGTGAGCCCTTGAAAATCAGCTGGGTTCGTTGTGCGCCCGGGAAAACAACAAGTTTGAGTTGTGAGCTTGTAAAACAACTCAGCTGTAATCAGGTTGATTATAGTATGGACCCAAGTGAATCTTGGGAGTGGATGTAGGTGTTGGATACACCGAACCACTATAAACTCTTTGTGTTGCCATGCTTACATTGACTCTATCTCTATCACTGTCTTATTCACTGCACTTTGTATTTACATTGCTATTGCCTTCATTCATCTTAAGCAAACTATTTTAAAAGGCTAATTTTTTAAAAGAACCCAATTCACCCCCCCCCCCCTCTTGGGTTGTCATCTGGGCCAACAATTGGTATCAGAGCTAGTGCTCATTAGATTTTGATCACACGATCAAGAGCTAAAGATCCAAATGACAACACAAGTTGGATCATTTGCTGAAGGTCATTCTACAAATAGACCTCCACTGTTTAATGGTTCAAATTATCATATTGGAAAGATAGAATGAGGATATTCATTCAAGCTTCTGACTATGAACTATGGGGTGTTATAATTAATGGACCTAGTACACCCACACATGTTATTGATGGCACTATTGTTCCTAAGCCCGAAAGGGACTGGAATGATAATGATAGGAAGATGGCACAGCTTAACGCTAAAGCCATGAATGTATTATATTTCTCCTTAGACGCTAATGAATTTAATAGAATCTCCACATATAATTCTGCAAAGGAGATTTGGGATAGATTAGAGGTAACCCATGAGGGTACCAACCAAGTAAAAGAATCAAAGATTAATATTCTTGTTCATAAATATGAATTGTTTAGCATGGAACAATCTGAAACCATTGCATGCATGTATACAAGATTTACAGATATTGTAAATGGTTTGAAAAGTCTTGGTAAGACATATACTAACTCTGAACTTGTTCGGAAAATTCTCAGGTCATTACCAAGATCATGGGAAGCAAAAATGACAGCAATCCAAGAAGCTAAGGACCTCAACACTTTACCCTTAGAGGAGCTTCTAGGATCTCTTATGACCCATGAGCTGACTATGAAGCAGCATGTAGAGGAGGACACAAAGAAGAAGAAAATGATTGCCCTCAAAGCTGCAAAAGAAGAAGAGAGCAGCGATGATGATGATGATGATGATGAAGAGACTGCTCTCTTAGCCAAAAAGTTTAAAAGATTAATGAGGAGAAAGAAACCCTTCCACAAGAAGAAATTTGGAGCAAAGTGGGAAGGAGAAAAGGATAAGAACAAGGACAAGGATAAAGAAAAATAGAAAGACCCCTTGACTTGCTATGAATGTAACAAACCGGGGCACTTTAGGAATGAATGTCCTAAACTGAAGAAAGCATACAAAAAGAAAAAGAAGGCTTATGTGGCGACTTGGAGTGACAGCGAGGAATCTTCTTCCGAAGAAGAAGAACAAAAGGAAGTCGCAAACGTATGTTTTATGGCGGACAACAACGATGAGGTAAGTTCCGATAACCCTTGCGATGAATTTGCTTTTGATGAACTTTTTGATGCTTTTAATAAAATTGTTAGTGATTTCAAGGTTTTGAAAAAGAAATACAAGATTTTGAAAAATGAAAATCTAACTTTCATTAAAGAAAAGGAAAATCTTAATAATGAAGTTGAGAAATTTAAATCTGAAAATGAGATTTTAGTAAAAGAAAAAGAACTAATTTCAAATGAAAATGATAAACTAAGGAAAGAGGTTGAAAAACATAATAACATAGTTGATAAATTTACCTTAAGCTCAACTAAATTAGACATGTTATTAAATAGTCAAAAAGCAGTTTTTGACAAAGCCGGATTAGGGTATAACACTTTAAGAAAACAAAAATCACTGAAAAATATTTTTATGCGTGCTGGCCAAAGTAATTTTACATGCTTTAAGTGTAATCAAATAGGACATAAATCTTATGAATGTAAAATTCAGAAACCTAATAAAAACTTAAATGTTAAAGGGAAGAAAATATGGGTTCCGAGAGGAACAATATTTGTTGCTACTAACCATGAAGGACCCAAGAAAGCTTGGGTACCTAAACATAAAGTCTGATTTCATTGCAGGAATGTCTTGTGGCCAAGAGATCAAAGAGAAAGTGGTATCTTGATGTGGCTGCTCAAGACATATGACGGGTGACAAAGAAGAATTCATCACCCTTGAAGAAAAGAGAGGAGGAGTTGTTACATTTGGCGATAATGGCAAAGGCCAAATCTTGGGGTTTGGTAACATTCAAATAACTCCCTCCACATATATTGAGAATGTACTTTATGTTGATGGTTTAAAGCATAACTTAATTAGTATAAGTCAATTATGTGACAAAGGTTTTAAAGTATCTTTTGAATCTTCTTTATGCACTGTAGCTAATTCCATTGATAATAGCATTATTTTTATTGGAAATAGAAATGGCAATGTATACTTGATAGACTTAGACAATTTGTCTACTAATAATCATTGCTTAGTTGCTAATAATGCTAATATGAATGAGATTGGTTGGTTGTGGCATCGAAGATTAGGTCACGCAAGCACACACCTGATTTCAAACTAATTAGAATGGATTTAGTAAAAGGTCTATCTAAATTAGATTTTGAAAATAACAAAATATGTGATGCATGTCAGTTTGGAAAACAAACAAGAAGTTCTTTTAAATCTAAAAATATTGTTTCAACTTCTAGGCCATTAGAGCTACTTCACATGGACCTTTTTGGACCAATTAGAACCACAAGTTTAGGAGGAAAGAAATATGGTCTTGTGATAGTAGATGATTACTCTAGATTCACTTGGGTAATGTTTTTAGCTCACAAAGATGAGACTTTCTCGATATTCATGAAATTCTTTAAGAAAGTAACAAATGAGAAAAACACTACCATAGTGTCTCTAAGAAGTGATCATGGAACTGAATTTGAAAATCACTTATTGAAAGTTTTTGCAATGAAATGGTATTAATCATAACTTTTCCGCACCTAGGACCCCACAACAAAAAGGAGTAGTTGAAAGAAAAATAGGACTTTAGAAGACATGGCCCGTACCATGCTATGTGAAAGTAAACTCCCGAAATACTTTTGGGCGGAAGCTATTAACACAGCATGTTACATCCTAAATAGAGCCTTAATAAGACCTATCTTAAAGAAAACACCTTATGAATTATGGCATGATAGAAAACCCAACATTAAATATTTCATGCATTTGGTTGTAAATGTTTTATTCATAATAATGGTAAAGCAACTTAGGTAAATTTGATGCAAAATCTGATGAAGGAATATTCTTAGGTTATTCAACAATTAGTAAAGCATATAGAGTGTTCAATAAAGGAAGCCTAATTGTTGAAGAATCTATTCATGTAATTTTTGATGAATCTTTAACATCAAGTTCCAAAAGGATTGATGATGAGGAAGATAAACATTCTCGAAAACAATCTTGAAAAACTTAATATTGATGTATCTTCAGATCATGAACAAGAAGTTAAAGATAATGATTCACCTAATGCTGATGATATTAATACTAATCATAATGATATAGATCTACCAAGAGATTGGAGATACACTTATAGTCATCCCAAGGAATTGATTATAGGTGATCCATCTCAAGGAATAAGAACTAGATCATCTATGAGAAATATTAGTAATCACCTTGCATTTGTTTCTCAAATTGAACCTAAAACCATTGAAGAAGCTGAAAAAGATAATAATTGGATGTTAGCTATGCAAGAAGAATTAAACCAATTCATTAGAAATAATGTATGGACATTAGTAGAAAGACCTAAAGATCATTCTGTTATAGGATCAAAATGGGTTTTTAGAAATAAACTAGATGAAAATGGCATAGTAATTAGAAACAAAGCTAGATTAGTTGCAAAAGGATATAATCAAGAAGAAGGTATTGATTTTGATGAAACCTTTGCACCCGTAGCTAGATTAGAAGCCATTAGGCTATTACTAGCATTTGTATGTCACATGAATATTAATTTATTTCAAATGAATGTCAAAAGTGCATTTTTAAATGGATTAATAAATGAAGAAGTATATGTAGAACAACCACCAGGTTTTGAAGATCATGAATTTTTAAATCATGTTTTTAAATTGCACAAGGCATTATATGGTTTGAAACAAGCACTTAGAGCTTGGTATGATAGACTAAGTAAATTTTTGATTGAAAATAATTTTACAAGAGGAAATGTTGATAAAATATTATTTTTGAAAAGAAAAGATAAAGATTTACTTGTAGTTCAAATTTATGTTGATGACATTGTATTTGATGCTACTAACAATCTCTATGTCAGAGTTTGCTAAGTTAATGCAGGAGAATTTGAAATGAGCATGATGGGAGAACTCAATTTCTTCCTTGGACTTCAAATCAAACAAAGCAAAGAGGGAATCTTTATCAACCAAACAAAGTACACAAGAGAAATTCTAAAGAAGTTTGGTATGGAATCAATAAAACCCCTCGGAACACCAATGAGTCCTTCATGCAAGCTGGACAAAGATGAAGAAGGTAAGAAGGTTGATCAAAAATATCATCGAGGTATAATCGGATCCCTACTTTACTTAACTGCAAGTAGACCAGACATAATGTTTGTTGTTTGCTTATGTGCTAGATTTCAGTTGAACCAAAAGAATCACATTTAATTGCTGTTAAAAGATTACTAAGATACTTAAGTGAACAAAAATGTAGGTTTATGGTATTCTAGAGACTCAACATTAAATCTGATTGCTTATTCTGATTCTGATTATGCTGGATGTAAGTTAGATAGAAAAAGCACAAGTGGTGCATGCCAATTTTTAGGAAGTAACTTAATCTCATGGTTAGCAAAAAGCAAAATTCGGTTGCATTATCTACTGCTGAAGCAGAATATGTTGCAGCTGGAAGTTGCTGTGCTCAAATCCTATGGATTAAGAGACAACTTGAAGACTATGGTATCATACTTGATAAGACACCTATAAGATGTGATAATACAAGTGCAATAATCTAACTAAAAATCCAATTCAACACTCAAGAACAAAGCATATTGAAATAAGATATCACTTTATAAGAGAACACGTTGTCAATAATGAAATTTGTCTTGATTATGTGAATACTGAAGAACAACTGGCAGATATATTAACAAAACCCTTAAGTGAAGAGAGATTTTGTTATCTTAGAGGAGAATTAGGAGTTTGTGATCCTTTGGAATAATTTTCTGAAACTCTTAAGAACAACTATCTAGATCTCATCTATTTCTTGAAATCTCGATTTCATTAAGGAAATCTACTAGATATTGATTCATTGTTTCCCCAATTGCTAAGGAACATTTATCTAGAATTTGATGATTAATTTGAATAGTTTCAGATCCTTGAAACTTGATTTTTTATCTCTGAAACTGTTAGAGTCGACTCTGACAGTTTGTGGAGTCGACACCTTGTTTTTGATGTTCTATCTAAGCAATTAGAGCCGACTCTGGCTTTTGTAGAGCCGACTCTAATTCGAGCGCTGACAGTCTTTCTGGTTCGGAGCCGACACCCAATTTTCGGGAGTCAACTCTAAGTCGAGCTAGGTCAAAAATAAAAAGGCGGAGTCGACCCCAAATCATTCCATCCGTCTCCCAAACCTCTCCAAAGGCTCCAAAGCCTTTCCAACTTCCCCAATCTTCTCAAAGCCTTTGATTAACTTTTCAATCTTCTCAATGGCACCTAAGAGGCGCGGTTTCGTCGGTGGAGCGTCCGTTCCCACAAGGCGACGCACTATTCGGAGGCAACCCTCGCCATCCTCCTCTTCGGCCACTCAAGAAGATTCCCCTCCTTCACCCTCTTCACCCAAAGTTGATCATTTAGCCGATAAGACTATTACAACTGGAAGAAAGGTCAATTTTGATTTCTTTGAGTTGGAAGGCTTCACTATAGGAAGATGTTTGAAAGAAATTGGGTGGGAAAAGATTTGCTCATTAGATATCCCCACATATTCAGCCTTAGTGAGAGAGTTTACAATGGTTTAAGTAGAGGAGAAGGCGGTTTAAGCAGTATAGTAAGAGGAACAAGAGTTACAATAACCACTGAAATACTTGGAAATTTGTTGGAAATGCCCACAATCGGTATTATGGAATATCAACATGATGATAGAAGTGGAGCATTGACAAGAATGTTAGGGAGGATGTAACCGAGTTTGAGGAAATCCTTGCAAATCAATTAAATCTGGAACTCAGGTTACTACATAACATTTGTGGAAGAATTTTATTTCCAAAAATTGGTAGATTTGAGTACGTCTCGGAGCGAGACGTTCTTTTGATGGATTGTATAATTACTGGAAGGCCAGTCAACTTAGCTGGCATGATGATTGGATATATGGCAGAGGCGGCTACAAAGAAAGATCTACACTGCCATATGGTATGATTTTTACATTAATCTTTAGAAGCCAATGTGTGCTTATTATGGAGAATGAACCCCTAAGAAAATTGAGGCACACTGACTATTATAGTATCTCTACTATTCATCGGATGGGCTTCAAGAAGTTGAATGGTGTATGGATGAAAGAAGAAAGAGAGGAAAGAGCTGAAAGAGATAGAGCAGAAGAGACCAGAGTAGAAGATATCCCTGGACCATCCACTGCGGGACCATCAGTCCCTGATCCATCTATTGCGGGACCATCTTCAGCTGGACCTTCAGAGGCCGGACCTAGTACTGTTCCCTCACCTCCATATCAGTCTATTGCTGCTTCTGGAAGATTCTCTAATGAACAGATTGGTTAGTTGAGAGCTTTGCTTGCTGAATATGATAGTCAGAGATCTCATGAGATTAATCTATTAAAAGAAGACTTTAATCAGTTGAAAGAAGAACTTAATTCGAGACTGGACATAATCTCCTTTTCCATAAGCAATTCTGTTGAATCCTTTGGTGCTGAATTTCACAAAATCTTTGAAAGGATAGAAGGGTATTGCTGATGGGTCGGGATCTTATGTTCATGCAACTGGTCAACTGAAGGACATTGACCTTGCAGTCTCACAGATTGAAGCTTGCCTTGAAAACTTTAAGAAATCCCAAAAAGATGATGTAATGGAAATCATAGGTCACTTGAAGAAAATTGTATTCAAACTATCTGACCTTGATTTTGATTTTGATAGTTTGTATTTAGGAATTTTTTAGTATCTAATGTATTTCACTTTGGAATGTACTTATGTAATGCTTCTCACTTATGAAATGCAATTACACTTTTCAAATCTGTCTATGATTGACTGCTTGAATTCCTATGTCTCATAACTTTCTTATCTAAATACTCTCCTTATTGCCGATAACAAAAAAGGGGGAGAGATGGTTGAATATGCAAAGAAAGAAAGACTGAAATTTTAATGAGAGATGGTTGAATATGCAAAGAAAGAAAGACTTGAAATTTTAATGAGAGATGGTTGAATATGCATAGGAAAGGGGGAGAAATGATTGTTTATGCAAAATGACTTGAAATTTTAATCAGTTAAATTCGATGCTTATATATAGGGGGAGCTATTCAATGTAGGGGGAGCTTAACAACAAGCTCAATTGCAATTTTTTGTACATTTAGTTTAAATGTTCATAATTGATGGATTATATCGAACTCATGCACAATTTTAAAAGTTTACTTTGAATATTGGCATCAAATCCTTCATTAAAAATGTTTTAAGTTTTAAAATGACAATAATCTTTAGTTCGAATGAATTTTTTGAATGCATATACTCAAAGTTTTTGTTATTATCAAAAAGGGGGAGATTGTTGACCCAATTGATGATTTTGATGATTAACAAAACTATTTGAGTATAACTAATGGAGGCTCTAATGATTTTGATTAAGTGTTTCAGTTTATAAGTCTATTGAATGATCAAAATCAGGAGTTACGTCGTGTTCTGGATCGAATCTAATGTCTAGGTAAGATTGCAGACATTAGAGTCGACTCCGAGAATCACAGAGCCGACTCCGATCTGGCACGGAAGTTAGAGTCGACTCCGAGACTGTTAGAGCCGACTCTCACAGAAGAAACATAACGTCGATTTTTTTGGCCCCGACCTAGAGTCGACTCTGGGTAAGTTAGAGTCGACTCCAGAAAAGTTTCTTGTCGACCCCAGAAAAGTCAGAGATGACTCCGGAAATAACGTTTTAAAGTGCTTCGAGTTAGAGCCGACTCCAGAAAAGTTAGAGTCGACTCCAACCCACCTAGAACGAAAAATCAAATTGCCAGATCAGCTCTAACGGTAATTTTCTATTTTACCTTATTTCTAACGGATATATTTTGTTACAAGGTATACTCCAACGGATAGTTTTCTTCCAAAAATGGCTTGAAAGAAATCTATAAAAAGGGAAGACTATCATTCAAAAAAAAAGGAAGAAGAGAAAAATGGAAAAACAAAGAGGAAATTCGGAAATAGAGAAATCCCATTTCAAAAATCCGAAAAAGAGAGAGCCTGAATCTCAAGAGGAAAACCTTCTAGCTCAAATCCACTCCACTCCAAAAAGCTCAAGAGGAATCCAAGGCATTCAAATCAAAGTTTTGGTGGATTTCCCAACTTGGAGAAAGAGGATTCATTTCTTGCTTTTCAACCCTTCTCAACTGCTTCAACGTGAAGAATTGGAGCTGAGGCTTGATTCAACCCAGCAAGGAGAAGAAGAAAAGAAGAAAAGCTCAAAGCCAACCATCTACAAATCAGGCTTTTCTAAACCTTGTTATTCTTATATTTGATTATCTGCTCATTAAGGAGCTTTGTAATTGAAAAACAATATTTCATTTGTTTGTATCTAGTTCAATCTGGGGGATTGAACTAGTGGAGGTAGTCTTACCTCGGTACAAGCTTGGTTAAGCTTGTGTTAGGGTTTTTGTGCTGGTGAGCCCTTGAAATCAGCTGGGTTCGTTGTGCGCCTGGAAAAACAACAAGTTTGAGTTGTGAGCTTGTAAAACAACTCAGCTGTAATCAGGTTGATTATAGTGTGGACCCAAGTGAATCTTGGGAGTGGACGTAGGTGTTGGATACACCGAACCACTATAAACTCTTTGTGTTTGCCGTGCTTACATTGACTCTATCTCTATCACTGTCTTATTCACTGCACTTTGTATTTACATTGCTATTGCCTTCATTCATCTTAAGCAAACTATTTTAAAAGGCTAATTTTTTAAAAGAACCCAATTCACCCCCCCCCTCTTGGGTTGTCATCTGGGCCAACAAGGAGGGATCGGACGATGAGAAGATAGCAGTGGTGTTGAATCCTGGGAGGATGCCGGGGAGGGAGAGCGAACCCGCTTGGATCTGAGTGGGCTCTTCCCTTCAGCTCGTTGCAGCGCCGATCTCACCTTTGCAGGTCTGCGAGCACGATCCGCCGCCTAAGGCGGATCAGAAGAAGAGATTGCAGGCGGAGTGGGGACAGTGGCCTCCTCGCGAGGCTGGGAGGTAGGAATAGCAGGGTCAGGGATTGCCTGGAATCCCTGGATCATTTGGGTCAATGCTTGAACCTACTGAACCAGAGCGGTGAACTGGTCCAGGATCACCGCCGTTGCCAGTGGGGAAGGAGTTTCAGCCGGTGGTGGTAGCGGTGGTGCGCCCCACTAATCAGATCAGGCCTTTGAGAAGTAGCCTAATCTTGAGCCTCAGAGGTGGCTCTCCTTCGATTGGCCATTAGAGGACGTTTCTTCTGGTTTTTTAATCTTGTCTCCTGGATTGCAAATTTATGGGACTTGAAGGCCCTTCCTCTAGCACCAATCTGTTGCCGCGAAAATCCGTTCTTCGACTCGACGTCCGGGGTAAAACCTGCAAGACAATCCGTGCTCGCAAAGGATTTCCTTGGGGTTGTCCTATGCGGGGGACCCTCCGATGCCCAAGTCAGTGGAGATTCACAGCATGCAGATATGAGGAGAAGACTTTTCACAGAAGAATCTCCCTTCAAGCTCTCGATCGGAGCTCTAATGGAGTGATCGATTCCGTAAAGCCAAATGAGTGTACAAGGTAATTTTTTGTGTACTGAGGGGTTGAAATGTTGTAGTATTTATAGAGGGTTACCTGATTCCCTGGGTGCATCGTGGGGGTTTAAAGTTGTTATGATTTGAAACGGATTCGAATCGAGTTTGTTACAAGATCAGTAGGATCTGTATCTTGTCAGTTAGAGGATCGACGGCTAGGAGAGTTGGCTGATGCCTTGGGATTCCACGATTGCGTAGGCTCTAGGCCACTCATGGGTATGATTCTCCGTTTGGAATCTCGTTCTGTTTTAGCGAATAGGGACTCTCCCGTGCCAGATTTTGCAGAGGTATTTTGAATGCCGTGGTTGGCCTGGATGAGGAATAACTTGATTTTTCGAAGTGTAAAATGGATCGAGGAATAAGGATGGCCCGGCTCGGGCGACCGAAGTATAAGGATAGCTCGGGTTACTGAGGAATAAGGATGGCTCGGCTCGGACGACCGAAGTATAAGGATAGCTCGGGTTACCGAGGAATAAGGATGGCTCGGCTCGGATGACCGAAGTATGAGGATGGCTCGGCTCAGATGGCCGAAGCATAAGGATGGTCCGGGTTGTCATGATGATCTGACTTCATCAAAGTTGATTTGACCTCGTCGCTAGAATGTCACGCCAGCTGGCCAGTTGGCAAGCAGGGTGTTTGGATTGGGTGCGATCTCATCGCTGATGTAAGCGATCGATAATGCAATGATAATTTTA
Organism: Calamus simplicifolius; assembly: GCA_900491605.1. Lineage (NCBI taxonomy): Eukaryota > Viridiplantae > Streptophyta > Magnoliopsida > Arecales > Arecaceae > Calamus > Calamus simplicifolius. Next base: position 337,730 of record UESW01004013.1, read on the forward strand.
CCCCTCATCAACCATCAATCACCTTATCTTGATGTTCCACCATACTCCTATTTCCCTAACCCCAACTTACTCTGTTTTACCTCTAATATCATTTTAGGTTACATTTTCGAAGGCCTCCAAAATATGTTTGTTTTGCTCAAGCTCGCTCCAAGGCTTTCTTGGTCTCAATTGGGAGATCTTTTCATCTCTTTCAAAATAAGAATCTCTACATCTTGTAATGAGGATGAGGTCCACCACAATAATGAGGTTAATAGCTATGATGATGACAGGTTCAGATCAATGGATGGCAATGGTGAGGTAATTTTGGAAAAATTAATTTATGATATTTAAAGATAGCAAAATAAAATTAAGTTTGGTAGATAATATACATGGTTGAGCTAGAGCGGCGTTGCATAAATTTAAGTGAAGTCTGTACACATTTGTGTCATTTTATTAAACTTATTGTTGCCGTTTGAAATCCATCCTCCGACTCGACGCGGTCGATCTCCAGGAAGAGGGGGGGCGGACCTGCAAAAGAAGCCCACACGCGAGGGACGCTGGGGGTGGTCCTCCGCGGAAGACCCTCCGACGCTCAAGTCAGTGGAGAAGAAATCGGCGATCAACCAGACAGTGAGGAGGTGGATCTCTCCGGGAGACCTCTCCGGGGGCGGCCAATCGGAGGCTCCAAAGGGCAGGAGCGCCGACGAGCTACCGGCGAGAGCAGGAGTGAGAGTGGGGGTGTAAGCACGCGTGTGCGTACAGAGTTGCGTACCTGAGGGAATCGGCGATTATGATATTTATAGACTGCCACCTGGATCGTGAGCGCCTTCTGGAAGGTCCGGAGGTTGTTATGATACAGGAGACGGACAGAATCAGGCCGTTGTGGGGCCGTTAGGATCCGTATCCTGTTTGTTTTGGTATCGACGGCTGGGAGAGCTCCCTGGTGTCTCGAGATCGGGTTGAGTAGGCCTGGGGCGGTTACGATAGGCTTTAGGCCACGTTCCATATGATTCCTTGTCTAGGATGCCGCTCAGGTAGATTCGGGCTCTCCCGCGTCAGGTTCCGCGGAGGTAGATGTTAGGTTGTGGATCGCTCGAAGGAGCCGAGCTACGGAAGCCCGGAGGAGGCCGAGCTACGGAAGCCCAGAGGAGGCCGAGCTACGGAAGCCCGGAGGCGGCCGAGCTACGGAAGCCCGAAGGGGGCCGAGCTACGGAAGCCCGGAGGGGGCCGAGCTACGGAAGCCCGGAGGGGTCGAGCTACGGAAGCCCGGAGGGGGCCGAGCTACGGAAGCCCAGAGGGGGGCCGAGCTACGGAAGCCCGGAAGAGGCAAAGGGAGGAGGTCAGCCTTAGCCGCCTCGCATGGATATTAATGCAATGACGATTTTACCCCCAACACATGCCCTCCACTCCCTAGTTCGAAGCGTAGGTTCGGGCATAGGGAGTACGGGTTCGAATGGCGCGTCTTGGATGAGGACGTCTTGGTTTAGCTGGTTGCGCAATGATGCCCTAATTAATGCGACAGGGTCATCTCAGCCTTCGGGGCTAAGGCTCCTCCGCGAGCGGCGGTTAGGATTGCGCCACGTCTCGAATCCGATCGATCGGGTGGTTGTCGAGGCGATTTCGGACGCCTGGGACGAGACGCCCCGCCTCTTCGGGGCGGCTTCCTTGGCGGAGAAGCGAAGTGACGGCCGCATGGTGTATATATATACATATATTGTGCATGTGCGCTTGGCATCTTCTCGTTTTGTTTTCAAAAAGGGGTTCTGGTCTTTCATCTTCTTCGACGCTCATTGCTTTCGTTTGGTACCTCTTTCAATGGCGATGAGTCCAGATGATGTGGCCTCCGAGATCGTCGCTGAGGACTTGGGGAGGATTCACCAACGGTATGGCTTGCCCTTGGACATCGTCTTCGGGCGCCGGAACCCGAAGACAGGGTTACTCGAGATTTAGAGTCCGGGGTCTTCATCGAAGACAGCTTGAAGGCGGGTCTTCGTTTTCCTCTCCATCCCCTGGTGAAGGAGATCATGACCCACTACAACATCAGCCCGTCAATGGTGGCTCCGAACAGTTGGCGGAATGTCATCGGGTTCATCTCGATGTGTCACCAGATTCGGATCGTTGCCACCCTTCCCCTTTTTTCGCGCATGCTACCACCTGATTCCCGAGGAATCGGAGTGGCCTACATCGGGCCCCGGAAATCCTTCAACGTAATCGCGGATAAGCCCTCTTCCATCAAGGGGTGGAAGAGTCGGTTTGTCATTGCGGAGGGGAACGTTGGCTCCGACTTTCCCTCGGAGATGGGGGGAATGTTGTAAGGGATGCGGAGACGCATCCGGCCTTGTCGGCGCAGGAAGAGAGGACTTGGACGTCCTCCGCAATGGGCAGGTGTTTTCGGCTAATGACCTGCTATCGGAGGGGCCCTCTTCGCAGCCGGGCTCAGCCCTTGGACCCGCAAGGTGAGTCTCTTTCGTGCCGTGTATCTTTTCGATTAGTGTGCTTGATTCTGAGTATGTGTGCTTTGATGTGGCAGCCGCAAGGTCGGCATTGTCGAGCCTCTCCAAGAGGAAGAGAGGGAAGCGCCCAGGGGAAGGCAGCAGCGTGGACAGCGGCCGGCCCGAAAAAAGGGCTCATACATCCGCGGGGAGCCCGCCGGACGCTGGAGCCGTCGCTACAGAGGCGCCGGGGCGAAGGAGGATCCGGGGAGGACGGTTACGGCGTCCGACCCTTTCGTGTTGGAGATTTCGGACAGCTCGGACGAAGCTCCGTTGACTCGCCAGACCGCGTTCCCCCTGAAGGAGGAAACGGCGGCGGATCCGACGGAGGTGGCCATTCCCGAGGGGGCCATCGTCCCCGCGGGATCACCACCGGCCCCAGCAGGAGAGGGGGAGGAGACGGCATAGCTGGAGAGGTTCGGGGAGAACTCTCCTCGGTTCCCGCTGCGGGGATCCGGAAGCAGTGGGCGGGCCAGATCCTTCGGGGAGCCTCGAGGGATGCAAGCGGTGGAACGGCCGGGACTCGGGGGTCCGCGGTGGAGACACAAATGGTGGCTCAAGGAAGGGGCATCGAAGGAGGGGACGCAGCAAGGCGGGAGCCCACGTATTGGGAGCTTCTTCGAGAAAGGTTTTGGGGAGGCTGGCGCTTGGGCTGGCTGAGCTATCTGAAGGAACCCAAGCCAGGGCCTTGACGGAGGAGGCTGGGAGGTTGAAGGCCTCTCAGGCGGGGCCGCCCAGGCCGGTCCCTCAGGCGGGGTTGGTCAACCCGGCAGCTCGGATGCTAGTATCGAGGAGGCATTTTCTGCCATGATAAGGTCGGCCCTGTATCCGGGTGCGGATCCTCGGCGGATAAGTTCGCCGACCTGGGGTTGGTCGATGCTGCATTCGGGCAGCAAGGCATGGCAGAAAGTATCCACCTCCTTCCCGACATTGATAACACAACCTTTGATGAGGATGACCCGGGCTATGCCTCGCGGTGAGTTATTTTCTTGTGCGATAGACGTTCTCGATTGATCCCACCGTGGCCGCTTATTCAATTTTGCCTTTGTAGAGTGTTTTGCTTTCTCGGGCGATTTGCTGGCGCTTGAGTTTGGCGACGGGGGCCAGTGTCCAGGCTCGGAGGGAGAATGTCGAGCTCCAGTTGCGGCTGAAAGTGTCTGAGCAGTTCGAAGAGCTCATGGACACGATGGATAGGAACTTGAAGGGGCAAGGGCGGCACACCAGGTCACTGTGGACGAGGTGTCCAAGCATAAGCGCAGGGTGGAGGAGTTACAGGGACTCCTGGCGAAGAACGACAATGCGTGCTTGGAGTTGGCCAGAATTGAGTCAAAACACTCCGCGGAGGTGGCGGCGATGCGGCGGGAACACGGCGAGAGTATGGGCCGGCTGGGGAGAGAGGCCGACGACGAAAGAAACGTTTGGGAAGGAATGCTCGGCGAGGTGGAGGAGCGACTGAAGCGCCGCGATGCGAAATTGCCCATTTAAAAGAGGGCGCTAAGTGGCAACAAGGGAACCATAGCTCGGGTGAGCGACGAGTTATCCCAAGCCCGAGGGAGATTGAGGCCAGACAGATCGAAGATCAGCGCCTGCAAGAGAGGGTCGAGCTGGTCGGGCTGACAGGACGAGAGCCAGGAGCGAGGCAGAGGAGCTGGCCAAAAGGTTGGCCAGCGAGAGGGGGAGGTACGCTCTTATTTTTCCCCTTTTTGTTTTTACTACTGGTTCTCGCAGTGCCGATTGATTTGATTTTTCCAGATGGCGAGGATGGGGTCGGAGGTTCGGGCTCTTCAAGGTGAGCTCGTGTCCGCTCGCAGTAGGAGCTCGGAGCTCGAGACGCGGGTTAGCGAGCTCGAGGAGCAAACGTCATCCTGAAGGCCCAGGTGATCGAGGCTGAGAAGCAGACAGCGGAGGCCAACATGCAGCACGCCATACTCAGAGGGAGGCAAGACGCTATCAGCGTTGACGCCTTCCTTCATGGGATGGAAGAGTGCAAACAGAGGATACTTAACGAGCACCCGGAATGGGACCTTTCCTTCCTGAGTGCTGAAGATTCCGAAGACGGCGAGTCCGCAGAAGAAGATGAAGATGAATATGTCGATGTTTCTGACGCCGAGCCTGGCGGCGCCCCTGGTCCCAGCGAAGCCGTAGCCTCCGAGGGACGGTCGCAAACTGTCACAGAGGGGGCGAAAATATCAGAGAAGGGCGAGCCGTGCTCCTGCAGATGTGACTGAGGGTATTCCAAAGCCGGTGGGGCTCCTGGTTCTTAGGAGCCGCTCTTGTATCTCGCCCTTTTAGACATTTGTTTGACGTTTCGTAGCAAAGGAATTTCCTGTTTTTTTTGAGTGTTTTTCTTGCGTGACTCGCTGTTGCTTAGCCTTGCCTCAATGGTGAGTGGCCCATGGCTCGCTGATACCCTTGGGCCACCTTTATTCGAGACCAGGAAAACGTATTGGCTCGGGCCGATAGGCAAAATAGGTCGGTTTGGACCGACGAACAAAGTGGGTCGGCTAGGGCCGACGGGCGAATGGGTCGGCTGGGGCCGAATAAAAATAGGTCGGCTGGGGCCGACGGAGGTCGGCTGGGCCGACAGGGTCGGCTGGCCGACAGATAAAATAGGTCGGCTGGGGCCGACGGATCGGTCGGGTGGGTCGGCTGGGCCGACAGGAAAATAGGTCGGCTGGGGCCGACGGATAAAATAGGTCGGCTGGGGCCGACGGATAAAATAGGTCGGCTGGGCCGACAGACAAAGTAGGTCGGCTGGGGCCGAGACGGTCGGCTGGGGCCGACAGATAAAATAGGTCGGCTGGGCCGACAGATAAATAGGTCGGCTGGGGCCGACTAAATAGGTCGGCTGGGGCCGACAGGGTCGGCTGGGGCCGACAGGCAAAAATGGGTCGGCTGGGCCGACGGATCGGCTTAGGTTTTCGCGCTCCCTGCCATCCTGCCAGCGCCCTCTGTCTCCCGCAGGCAATTCGGTTTTTCTTTACTATAAGTGGTGATACGGCACAGTGGGGGCATAAAGCTGTGTCAGAGCTTTCCGGAAGGTGCTCTTTTCCTATGCAGGTCGCTTTGTCGATGCGTACGCAACCGCCACATTGGAGGGTACTTTCTCAAGGACGATTTTCTGAGTTCCGGTTTTCGAAGCGTCAGCGGACGATTTTCTGCATTTAATGACCGTGATCGGGATCAGGAGGGGATCTTCGTACGCGTCCTGGTTCAGGCGGTGTTTGGCGCAGTGGGGCGCCAATTTGAGAGACCACGTGGAGGTACTGGGACAGTTTTGAATCTCGGGACTCAGCTCTGGGTAGCTTTTCCCGTCCATTTCCGCCTATAAAAGGAAAAGGGGGTCTCATCTGGTTATCCCCAAAGTTCTTTCTCGTTAGGAATTCCATCATGCTCATTTCTCTGTTGCTACGAGTGGGAGGATCGACCCTTCCTTTCATGGGCTCCTTGCCGCCGGATAGCTGGGGCGACCGGGGAGCAGCTGAAGGATGGCTCATCCTTAGGGGACGAGTCTCGGAGATCATATGGAGAGCGCACATGGAGGGGGCAGAGATCATACGGAGAGCGCACATATGCGCTTCCGTGTGGTCTTTGCGGCTCCTGCTGCGGGGGGCTTGCGGGTCAGGAGGCGTATGGACACCCCCGTAGCACGCGCAGACTCTCCCTCTTTCGCTGGCTTGGGTTCCCG
>UESW01004013.1:343978-427002 GCA_900491605.1 Calamus simplicifolius
GAGAAAGGTTTTGGGGAGGCTGGCGCTTGGGCTGGCTAAAATATCTGAAGGAACCCAAGCCAGGGCCTTGACGGAGGAGGCTGGGAGATTGAAGGCCTCTCAGGTGGAGGCCGCCCAGGCTGGTCCTTCAGGCGGGGTTGGCTCATTCGGTAGCTCGGACGCTAGTATCGAGGAGGCGTTCTCTGCCATGATAAGGTCGGCCCTGTATCCGGGTGCGGATCCCTCGGCGGACAAGTTTGCCGACCTGGGGTTGGTCGATGCTGCATTCGGGCAGCAAGGCATGGCTGAAAGTATCCACCTTCTTCCCGACATTGATAACACAACCTTGATGAGGATGACCCGGGCTTATGCCTCGCAGGTGAGTTACTCCTCTTGTATGATAGATGTTTCTCGATCGACCCCACCGTGGGCTCTTATTCAATTTTGCCTTTGCAGAGTGTTTTGCTTTCCCGAGCGATTTGCTGGCGCTTGAGTTTTGTACTTGCTTTATTTTACGTATTTCAATTCTCTTGTAACGCCCGTGAGGCATTTGTAACTGATCTTGATCGGCAATAAAGAGAGTTATGTTCTGTTTTTGACCTCTATCTTTTCTTGTGCCGAGCTTGTAGTCATTGTTGTCTGTGGGGTACAAAAAGCGTTCGTTCGTCCTTAGACGAGGATCCCATGCCACCCGAACTAATCGAGGTTCGTATTTGGCGATTCATAGATCATTCGGGGAAACACGCCCCTTACTCTGGTCGGAACTTGGTGTTTTTGCGCTTCGCTTTTCCTAGAGCCCGATTTATCGTAGGTCGGTCTTGGCCGAAGCTCAGGGAATCCGCACCCCTTCTCGTCATAGTTCAAGGAACCAGTCACTCGGGATAGTCGAGTTTCGGGGAACATTTTACTTGGCCCTGCCAAGGTTTGAAGAATTTCGTAGCTCGGTCCTGCCGGGGTTCGGAGGATTTTTTAGCTCGGCCCTGCCGAGGTTCGGAGAACATTTTACTTGGCCCTGCCAAGGTTCGGAGAATTGGTAGCTCGGGCCTGCCGAGGTTTGGAGGATTTTGTAGCTCGGCCCTGCCGAGGTTCGGAGAATTTTTTTTACTTGGCCCTGCCAAGGTTCGAAGAATTGGTAGCTCGGCCCTGCCGAGGTTCGGAGAACATTGTACTTGGCCCTGCCAAGGTTCGGAGAATTGATAGCTCGGCCCTGCCGAGGTTCGGAGAACATTTTACTTGGCCCTGCCAAGGTTCGGAGAATTGGTAGCTCGGCCCTGCCGAGGTTCGGAGGATTTTGTAGCTCGGCCCTGCCGAGGTTCGGAGAAATATTTTATTTGGCCCTACCAAGGTTCGGAGATTTATTGCTCGGCCCTGCCGAGGTTCAGAGAAATTTTGTAACTCGGCCCTGCCGAGGTTCGAGAACATTTTACTCGGCCCCGCCAAGGTCCGGAGAATTGGTAGCTCGGCCCTGCCGAGGTTCGGAGATTATTGTAGCTCGGAGGGAGCGATTCAGCCGCCGTTGCAGGCCACAGCGTTAGGTCCACATGGCGCTTGATAAAGGGGGCGCCCGAGCGGAACGGGCGGCGTATTGTCACGCTTTTATTGGCGATGCTGCTCTTTCCGAGAGGGCAAGTTATCGGCCGAGCGACGGACTTCCACATTTTTCGAGGAAGAGGGGCGTATTAAGCAGCCTGGGGAAGCGTCGAATGCGTTTAATGTGTGGGGCGATAGATCGGAAAATGTTCGCCTGGGGAACCCCGAACAATCTGCTCGCGCTTATCGATCTTACTCGGGATAGGGCGCGACTCTTTGGATTCCTCACGCATTAGAATGGTGACATGTGGCAAACTCTCATGGGTCGGCGTTTGCGGCGCGGCCGATCGGGATACCTGCCTGGCGGGTATAAATATGACCGAGGGGGATTGGTTTCGGCCATCCCTCGGTTTGAGCTCCGAAAAGGAATGGCCTCTCCAGCGCGATCGTCAAGTGACTCGCATTCCTCACTTAGCAGCCTGCCGCGCTTGGAGGGGAGGCGCACCTCCGTCATGGTTGACGGGAGAGCCTGGCGTTGGCCTTGCGACTAATGAGCAGCTCGCGAGGACGCTGAAGAATATTTGGATTATCGGTCAGGGAGGCGGAGGCCTCACGCCGGTTGATAGACCGGCAGGGGAGGAGATAGCATCCCGTCAGCAGGTGGCTGACCTGACGGGACGCCTGAAGGAGTTACTGGCCTCTGGGGGTGACTGACTCCAGGGCCTCTGCCCGTTTTTGTTTTTGCTTTTTGCAGTCTCTTTGTAGCTCTCCTCTTTATGAATGAAAGTTGGGTCCCACTTTTTGAAGTCCCTCTCCTCAAGAGTTTATGGCCTTCACTCGTGTAATGAATCAGGGGGTTGCGCGGCCCCGTCGCTTTTTGCGCGTTTTTGAACGACAGGTTTTAGAGGCATCACCCAAAAGATTTTCAGTAGCAGAAAGGGAAATCGTCTAACTCTGCCTGGGCCTTTGGCCGACTACGTGGGGCTCGATGGCCTCGAGAGTGGTTTGCCAATGGTGGCTTCTTCTTGCGCGTCGACGGTTTTTTACTCAACGCGCTCGTTTTTAAACCTGGCGAAGTCCTTCGGGGACTATTTGGGGGCCATTCGGCTTTGGTCGAGGCTCGTAGGTTTAGACTTTTTTGCTGGGGTTTTAGCCCGAATGATTTTTACCTGGCCTTGCCATGGCTCAGGGAATTCATCGCTCGGCCCTGCCGAGGTTCGGAGAAACATTTTACTTGGCCCTGCCAAGGTTCGGAGACTTGTTGCTCGACCCTGCCGAGGTTCGGAGAAATATTTTACTTGGCCCTGCCAAGGTTCGGAGATTTGTTGCTCGGCCCTGCCGAGGTTCGGAGAAATATTTTACTTGGCCCTGCCAAGGTTCGGAGATTGTTGCTCGGCCCTGCCGAGGTTTGGAGAAATATTTTACTTGGCCCTGCCAAGGTTCGGAGATTTGTTGCTCGGCCCTGCCGAGGTTCGGAGAAATATTTTACTTGGCCCTGCCAAGGTTGGAGATTTGTTGCTCGGCCCTGCCGAGGTTTGGAGAAATATTTTACTTGGCCCTGCCAAGGTTCGGAGATTTGTTGCTCAGCCCTGCCGAGGTTCGGAGAAATATTTTACTTGGCCCTGCCAAGGTTCGGAGATTTGTTGCTCGGCCCTGCCGAGGTTCGGAGAAATATTTTACTTGGCCCTGCCAAGGTTCGGAGACTTGTTGCTCGGCCCTGCCGAGGTTCGGAGACTTGTTGCTCGGCCCTGCCGAGGTTCGGAGAAATATTTTACTTGGCCCTGCCAAGGTTCGGAGATTTGTTGCTCGGCCCTGCCGAGGTTCGGAGAAATATTTTACTTGGCCCTGCCAAGGTTCGGAGATTTGTTGCTCGGCCCTGCCGAGGTTCGGAGAAATATTTTACTTGGCCCTGCCAAGGTTCGGAGATTCCTGTTCAAACAGACAGCTCGGTTGTGCCGAGGATTGGTAAGCAGTATCTGTCTCTTTTTGCAATTTATAGCCATATAGTGCATAATGACTCACGCAACAGGTTTTGAGGAAACAGCTAAGCAGGAATATGCAATGAGGTATATGGGGATTGTTTGGAGAGGACATACCCTATTGATAATATTTACGAAGGTTGTCCGCGTTCCAAGTTCGGGGAATGGACTTCCCATCCAAATCCTGCAGCTTATAGGTTCCTGGTCCAATAATCTCTATTATTTGATATGGGCCCTCCCAGTTTGGCGCCAGTTTGCCTTGCTCCAGCGGTTTGGATACAGAAGCTTTCCGGAGGACAAGGTCGCCGGGTAGGAAGGCTTTCCCCTTGACCCGGGAGGCATGGTACCGAGCCACCCTCTGTTGATAAGCAGCCGTCCTAATTCGGGCCTTTTCTCTGACCTCCTCTATCAGGTCGAGGTTGGTGCAGAGTTGTTCGTTGCTTGCTTCCTCTGAGTAGCTCTCCACCCGCAATGATGGGAGGCCTATTTCCACAGGGATGATAGCCTCTGTGCCAAAAGCCATTCGGAATGGAGTCTCGCCGGTCGGGATTCTCGGGGTAGTTCGGTAGGCCCACAAGACATGATGTAGCTCGTCGGCCCATCTGCCTCGGGCTCTGGAGAGGCGAGCTTTAATTCCCTGGAGGAGGGTCCTGTTGGTTACCTCGGCCGCTCCGTTGGCTTGTGGGTGCCCGACCGAGGTAAGGTGGTGGCGGATTCCATGCTCCTCGCAGAACTGACGAAATTTGGAGTTGTCGAACTGCTTGCCATTATCGGTGATTATAGTGTGGGGTAGGCCGAATCGGCAGATGACGGATCTCCACACAAAGTCTCGGGCCCGTGCCTCGGTGATCTGCGCGACTGCTTCCGCTTCGACCCATTTGGTGAAGTAGTCAATGGCGACAAGTAAGAACTTCCGCTATCCCGTCGCAAGCGGGAATGGACTAAGGATGTCCATCCCCCACTTGGCAAAGGGCCAAGCAGAGGATATAGAGACTAGCTCGGCGGAAGGGAGTCTTTGGATGTTTGCGTGTCTCTGGCAGGAGTCACAGGCTCGGACTAAATCGTCCGCGTCTCTTTGCATGGTCGGCCAGTAGTAGCCCTATCGCAGTACCTTGTGACATAGGGATCGGCTTCCCAGATGGTTGCCGCAAATCCCTTCATGCACCTCACGCAGAGCGTAATCCGCTTCGGACGGGCGAAGGCATCTAAGCAGCGGCATGGAGAAAGACCGCTTGTAAAGTTGGTTGTCAATTTCTACATAATGGGTGGCCTGCAGCCTCAGCTTCCTAGCCTCTCTTCGGTCGGGCGGAAGCGACCCTTCTTTGAGGTATCTGAGGATAGGGTCGAACCAGGATGGTTCGGCTTCGACTTGCATCACTCGGTCGGCTTCCATGATGCTCGGCTTTTCCAGGGTCTCCAGGTGGAATTTTTGCTCGGCATCCATTGATTCCGTGGTTGCCAGTCGGGAGAGTAGGTCGGCATGGGCATTCTCGGATCTGGGGATCTGAATAATTTCAAATTCAGAAAAATGAGGAAGCAAGTTACGCACCTCCTGGAGATACCGAATCATATTTGGCTCCCGAGCTTCAAACTCTCCCCGAACATGGCCGGCCACCAACTGAGAGTCGGTGAAGGCGCTGAGCTTTTCCACCTTAAGGTTGCGAGCGATCCTGAGACCGGCCAGCAGGGCTTTATACTCGGCCTCGTTGTTGGAAGCCGGGAAGGAGAATCGGACGCCATACTCAAAGGCCATCCCCTCGGGACTGGTGAGAACTAGACCTATGCCAGAGTAATGTGCATTGGACGACCCTGTCGACGTGGAGGAGCCACCGGGCTCTAGACTTTGGCTCTTCCAGAGAGTCTGGGGTAGAACTGTCCTCCAGGATGGTGCACTCGAGGAGGAAGTTGGATAGCACTTGAGCTTTGATGGCTGGGCGAGGCTGGAAGTGTATGTCATGCTCACTTAATTCGACGGCCCATTTGGCCATCCTCCCCGACGTCTCCGGACGATGGATCACCGCCCTGATAGGTTGGTCATCAGGACTGTCACGGAATGTGCTTGGAAATACGGTCGCAGCTTTTGGATTGACGTGACTAAGGCCAACACCATTTTTTCAATCCTGCTGTACCTCTCTCGCGTCACGGAGCAGCCTGCTCACATAGTAGATCGGTTTCTGGACCTTGCCTTCTTCTTTGACTAGCACCGAACAAATCGCGCTCTTCGAAACAGCCAGGTACAAGAATAGGGTCTCTCCTGGGTTGGACTACTGAGAAGCGGAGGCGAGCCGAGGTACTTCTTGAGCTCTTGAAATGATTTCTGGCACTCGGGAGTCCACTGGAAGTTTTTGGCCGATCAGAAAGTTTTGAAGAAGGGGAGGCATCTCTCGGCCGACCGCGCCACAAAGCGGTTAAGGGCCGCTATCCTCCCGGTTAGGCGCTGGATCTCTTTAATTGATGCTGGGGGCATCATTTGTTGGAGGGCCCGAATCTTCTGGGGGTTAGCTTCGATACCTCGCTGGGAGACCATGAAGCCGAGGAACTTTCCCGAGTTGACGCCGAAGGTGCATTTGGTTGGGTTGAGTTTCATCCCATTTTGCGCAACGTTGCAAAGCTCTCCGAGAGATCCTCGACATGCTGTGACGCCTCCTTGCTCTTGACCAGCATGTCGTCCACATATACCTCCATGTTTCGGCCGATTTGCTCCTTGAACACCTTGTTGACCAGCCGCTGGTAGGTTGCTCCTGCATTTTTAAGACCGAAAGGCATAACTCGGTAACAGTAGGTACCTCGGTCGGTTATGAAGGCGGTCTTTTCTTCATCTTCAGGGGCCATTCGGATCTAATTATAGCCGGAATAGGCGTCCATGAATGATAGCATTTGGTGGCCTGAGGTGGCGTCCACGAGCTGATCGATCCGAGGGAGGGGGAAGCTGTCCTTTGGGCAGGCCTTGTTGAGGTCGGTGAAGTCGATGCAGATCCTCCACTTGCCGTTTGACTTTTTCACCATGACGACATTTGATAGCCAATTCGGGTAATTCACTTCCCGAACGAAGTTGGCCTTTATGAGTTTGTCGACCTCTTCTTCAAAGGCTTTTTGTCGCTCTGGGGCGAAGCTTCTTTTCTTCTGCTTGACAGGCCTGTGCTTCTCGTCCACGTTGAGATGGTGGACGAGAACCTCGGGGTCGATTCCCGACATGTCGGAGGCAGTCCAGGCGAAGATATCGGCATTGCTCTGGAGGAACTTGATCAATATGTGCTGAGGCTCTCCTTTGAGTAACGACCCGATCCTTATGGTTCGGTCGGGCCGAGCTTTGTCCAATGGTAATTCCTCCAATTCTTCTGCCGGCTCTCCCCGCTGTTCGGCGAAGTCTTCACGAGCGTCTAGCCCGTCAACTTCGGGAATCCTGGACTGAAGGCTCATGACGAAACATTGCCGAGCCATGGCCTGACTTCCCCGAACCACTCCGATTCCTCGCTCGGTGGGGAACTTCATAGACAGATGGGGGATAGAGACTACTGCCTTAAGAGACATTAAACCCGGCCTGCCAATATGGCGTTATATGGGGACCTGAGGTCGGTCACCAGGAAGTCAGTCTGTACAATGGTTACGAGGGGCCAGATTCCTGTGCGGACCGTCAGGGTGACGATTCCTTCTGGGATGATGACGTCGCCGGTGAATCCCATCAGGGTGGAATCTACGGCTCGAAGGTTTTCCATGAGCAATTTCATCCTGGCAAACACTGAGGTACAAAACGTTTACTGAACTTCCACTATCGACGAGGATTCGGCTTACATCATAATTGTTCAAGTTAAGGGATACAACAAGTGCGTCATCGTGGGGGAGCTGTATCCCAAGAAGATCATCATCAGAAAAGGAAAGTTCGCCCGTGCGTGCCTTCTTTGGCACCGGCGCATCACCGTCGCCCCTGGAGCTCGATCCACCGGCCTCCTCAATCATGTTGATACGGCCAACCACAGGCGGATTTGGTGGAGGAGGGAGTTGTGGGAGCTCGGGCTGGCGCTCACCTCCTTGTTGCTGCGGCTCGGGCGCCCTCCTGAATTGGTCCAGCCGACCCCGCCGGATCAGTCTCTCGATTTCGTTCTTTAGCTGCCAACATTCTTTAGTGTCATGACCATGCTCCCTATGGTAGCGGCAGTATTTAGCGGGATCCCTTCGAGTCGGGTTCCCTCGGAGAGGTACTGGCCGGGGAAGTTGGCGCTCTATCTCCATGAGGATCTGCGCCCGGGGCACAGTCAGCGGAGTGTAGCGATCGAACCGCCTGGGAGGACTCCGGGAGTGATTCCTTGGCGGCAGTGGAGGGACTCTTGGGCGGCGGGGCGGACTTGGCCAACGGACAGGGCGGTGTCTGTCGGGAACTTTGGGCTCTTGCTTCTTTCTTGCTTGCTCAGCGCGGGCCACTCTCCGCGACTCCTCGACCCTAGCGTACTTGTCCGCAAGGGCCATCATATCAGATAGACATGGGGGGTAGCTGACCTCCATTGCCAGATAGAAGTCGCTCTCCTTCGAAACTCCCCCCGCCAGGGCGGACATAGCCACCTCATGATTAAGGTGGTCCACCTCCAACATGGCCTTGTTGAAACGGCCAAGGTAGTTCCTCAAGGACTCCCCCTCTCTCTGCTTGACTTCGAAGAGGGAGTCGGATCTTCGTCGATGGCGGCGGCTGCTGACGAACTGGCCAATAAAAAGGTGGCTCAGCTCGTCGAATGAATCAATGGAACCCGGTTTCAAGGCGTTGAACCAGGTTCGGGCGGATCCTCTGAGGGTGGATGGGAAGGCTCGGCAGAGGATCGCATCAGATGCTCCGTGGAACATCATTATTGATCGGAAGCTACTGAGATGGTCGTCCGGATCAGTGGAGCCATGATAGGGCTCGATGGTTGGCAGCTTAACGTGGGAGGGAATCACTTCCTCCATGATTCCCTTAGAGAAAGGGATGCCCTGCTCTGCTTTGGGCTGGGGCAGATGGGTCTGCTTGGCGGCGTCCAGCTCCTGACGCATCTCTTGGATCTGACGGCGGATCTCCTTCTCACCGGCTAGAGGAGGGGCTGGCGCGAGAACCGCAAGGATGGCGTCGAATCATGGTGAGACGTCGCCGGAGAGAGGGAGCGGGCTCGCCGAGATCTGGGAGGGTCTCTATCATAACCGGTTCGAGGGACTGGTTTGTCCCCCCTGGGGCGATGTGGGGGATCCGCTGATTCATGCGGATCAGAGGAGGAGGTTGCCGGCGAAGAAGGAAATCACCGCTTCTTTCTGAGGATGCGAAGCAGGAGGAGCCGCAAGGCGCTCCTGTACCAGATGGATAAGGGCCTAGACTTGCTGGACCAGTGTAGCGAACTAGTCCTGGGTCACCGGAATGGTAGGCGGCGATGGAGTCTCGACAGGTGGGGGTTGTGGCGCTTTGGCGCCAGTCGGATCAGGCCTCTGGGAGGCGACCTGATCTTGGGCATCAGAGGTTGCTCTCTTCCGGTTGGCCATCAGAGAGGTTCTTCTTCGGATCGGGATCCTTGTCTCCTTTCTTCAAGTTTTAACGGGACTTGAGGCCCTTCCTCTAGCGCCAATCTGTTGCCGCTGAAATCCATCCTCCGACTTGGGCGCGGTCGATCTCCAGGAGGAGGGGGCGGACCTGCAAAAGAAGCCCACACGCGGAGGGACGCTGGGGGGTGGTCCTCCGCGGAAGACCCTCCGACGCTCAAGTCAGTGGAGAAGAAATCGACGATCAACCAGACAGTGAGGAGGTGGATCTCTCTGAGAGACCTCTCCGAGGGCGGCCAATCGGAGGCTCCAAAGGGCAGGAGCGCCGATGAGCTACCGGCGAGAGCAGGAGAGTGAGAGTGGGGGTGTAAGCGCGCAAGTGTGCGTACAGAGTTGCGTACCTGAGGGAATATGCGATTATGATATTTATAGACTGCCACCTGGATCGTGAGCGCCTTCTGGAAGGTCCGGAGGTTGTTATGATACGGAAACGGATAGAATCAGGCCATTGTGGGGCCATTAGGGTCCGTACCTTGTTTGTTTTGGTATCGACGGCTGGGAGAGCTCCTTGGTGTCTCGAGATCGGGTTGAGTAGGCCTGGGGCGGTTACGATAGGCTTTAGGCCATGTTCCGATATGATTCCTTGTCTAGGATGCCGTTCAGGTAGGTTCGGGCTCTCCCGCGTCAGGTTCCGCGGAGGTAGATGTTAGGTCGTGGATCACTCGAAGGAGCCGAGCTACGGAAGCCCGGAGGAGGCCGAGCTACCGAAGCCCGGAGGAGGCCGAGCTACGGAAGCCCGGAGGGGGCCGAGCTACGGAAGCCCGGAGGAGGCCGAGCTACGGAAGCCCGGAGGGGGCCGAGCTACGGAAGCCCGGAGGGGCCGAGCTACGGAAGCCCGGAGGAGGCCGAGCTACGGAAGCCCGGAGGGGGGCCGAGCTACGGAAGCCCGGAGGAGGCCGAGCCACGGAAGCCCGGAGGGGGCCGAGCTATGAAAGCCCGGAGGAATCGAAGGGAGGAGGTTAGCCTTAATCGCCTCGCACGGATATTAACGCAATGGCGATTTTACCCCTCAACAGTATTTATAGGTTTACATTAAAAAATTTAGATTTACATTACATTTATCTCTATATTTTTCTTCAATTAAATATATTTATCTTAACTTTCTTATTTTAACTATATTTATTTTATATAATTTTTAATTATCAATATTTTCTATCTACATCTAAAGGGAGAAGAGAAAAGAAATTAACCAAAAAGAGGGTTTATCACGTATAGCCACCCAACTCTTCTATTGATATATTAATGCTATTTAATAATAATAATAAAATTTAGTACACGTTCCCATTTCTGAACTTTACCCTATGAATATGATTAAAAGCAAAGTTTTACAAATTCAACCCAAACAAAAGAAATAAATATTTTCTTTCCATGCATGATGAATTGCTTTCAAGAATTATTTTTTTTATTTTTTTTATATCTGTGCATGCCCATGTTTCAAATAGAGTTAATTAAAGTTCCATGATAAACTATTAATGATAATTGCAATTATTTTTTAGATAGAAAAGGAATTGGAAGGGAAAAAGAGAGAGTGTGTGGTATGGAACGAAACAAGAGGATGCCTATAGAGTAAAAATTGTATATGTTTCGGCTTGGTCTCTCGCCATCGCTCCCTCACTTCCTCACTCCCTAATTTTTCTTTCCACTTTACTATATTATTTATTGATGAATATCCTATACTCTACTCTGCTCTAGTTAGGATAAAATCAATATTTAAATTATTTTTATTTTAATTATTTCTCTTGACTATTAAAAAAATTTCGTTTTAGCCCTGTAGGAGTCAACAAAAAGATAAAAAAAAATACACGTCGAGCTTATGGTTACAGGCCGACCCTCGATAACTTCTCGATCCTGAGTTCGAGCTGCCCCACTCTTCTCTAAACATGCAACGATCCGACGGTTGTGATCGGTCCAATCGCCGACGATCCGATGGTTGCGATCGATCCAAGCCCTGATCCCGATCGGCCACGATCGATCTCGAACTGTGGCGATCGGTCCGATCGCCGACGATCCGATGGTTGCGATCGATCCAAGCCCTGATCTCGATCGGCCATGACCGATCTCGAACCGTTGCGATCGGTCCGATCGCCGACGATCTGACGGTTGCGATCGATCCAAGCCCTGATCCCGATCGGCCACGACCGATCTTGGATAGTGGTGATTGGTCCGATCGCCGACGATCCAACGGTTGCGATCGATCCAAGCCATGATCCCGATCAGCCACGACCGATCTCAGACCGTTGCGATCGGTCCGATCACCGATGATCCGACGGTTGCGATCGATCAAAGCCTTGATCCGATCGGCCACGACCGATCTCGGACCGTTGCGATCGGTCCGATCGGCGACGATCCGACGATTGCGATCGATCCAAGCCCTGATCCGGATCGGCCATGACCGATCTCGGACCGTTGAGATCGGTCCGATCGCCGACGATCCGACGGTTGCGATCGATCCAAGCCCTGATTCCGATCGACCACGACCGATCTCGGACCGTTGCGATCGGTCCGATCGGCGATGATCCGACGGTTGCGATCGATCCAAGCCCTGATCCTGATTAGCCACGACCGATCTTGAACCGTGGCGATCAGTCCGATCACCGATGATCCGACGGTTGCGATCGATCCAAGCCCTAATCTTGATCGGCCACGATTGATCTCAGACCATGGCGATAGGTCCGATCGCCGACGATCCGACGGTTGCGATTGATCCAAGCCCTGATCCCGATCGACCACGACTGATCTCGGACTATTGCGATTGGTCCGATCGCCGACGATCCGACGGTTGCGATCGATCCAAGCCCTGATCCTGATCGGCCATGATCGATCTCGGACCATGGTGATCGGTCCGATCACCGACGATCCGATGGTTGCGATCGATCCAAGCCGTGATCGATCGACCACGACCGATCTCGGACCATTGCGAACGATCCGATCGGCGACGATCCGATGGTTGCGATCGATCGAAGCCATGATCGATCCCGGTCGGCAATGAACGATCTCGGACCGTCGCGATCGATCCAATCGGTGATGATCCGACGGTTGCGATCGATCGAAGCCATGATCGATCCCGGTCGCGATGACCGATCCGATGCATGTACCAAAATTAATTTTTTTAAAACAATTGCGATGCATTTCATTGCGTCGCAATATTTTATTTTTTATTTTTTTATCTTTTAATTATATTTTTATAAATTTTAATTTTTTAAAAAACATTACGACGCAATATTTGCGTTGCTAAATTAAAAATTATTTTTATTAATTTACTATTTTATTGCATCACTATTGCGTCGCTATTTAACATAATTAATTTTTTAAAAACATTGCGACGCACTCAGTTGCCTCGCAATATTTTTATTTCATAATTATTTTTAATATTTTTATAAAATTTAATTTTTTAAAAATATTGCGATGTAATACTTGCGTCGCTAAATTAAAAATTATTTTTATTAATTTACTATTTTATTGCATCGCTATTGTGTCGCTATTTAACATAATTAAATTTTTTAAAAACATTGCGACGCACTGAGTTGCATCGCAATATTTTTATTTCATAATTATATTTTATAAATATTAATTTTATTTAAAATTATTGCGATGCAATTAGTACGTCACTAAATTAAAAATAATTTTTCTAATTTTCTGGTTTATTGCGTTGCGAATGCGTCGCTATTTAACATAATTAATTTTTTAAAAAACATTGCGACGCACTGAGTTGCATCGCAATATTTGATATTTCATAATTCTATTTTATAAAAACTAAATTTAAAAATATTACGATGCATTACTTGCGTCGCTAAATTAAAAAATTAATTTTTTTGATTTTCTGGTTTATTGAGTCGCTAATGCGTCGCTAATTGCGTCGCAATGTTTTGTTGTCGCGAAGGCGTCGCAATGTGGTCGCAATTTAGCGACGCAACGATGCGTCACTAAATTTGCATCGCTATTTCAGTATTTCTTGTAGTGTAACTTTGAGGCCAGAATTAGGAACATGAGCAGGGGTTGTGAAGAGTGCCCCTACAACTAAATACCATAACCTCACACATATTTCAGGTGTTCCTATTCATCTATAATGGTTTTAAATTTTTCAACCACAATCTCCAATAAGAATCCGTGTAAGACCTGAAACCCTCTTTCCCACTCCAGAGGAACATGCAAGGATCAAGAGGCACCCTAACTTGGAACTCATAGAGCCATCAGAACATGGTTAACTGACTACAATTTTTGAGAACTCATCTTTCCTTGCACCAATCAGTATTTACAGTGACACAATAAGGTGTAAAAAATTATTATATACAGCAATTAAAAGCAAAGGACTGGTATTCAGTGAAACGGAGGTGCAGCTAAGATGATGAACAGAACCAATAAAGTATCAAATTCCCAAACAACAAATTCCATTAAGGGGCATGAAAAATACAGTATCGTCAACAATAACCAATTTGGTAGAAATAAAAGTCTTACATTACCCAACTGCAGTGAAAGGGAATTTCTATTCGGACAGCAACTTTTGCTCAGTAGCCCGCCCCCTTATTAAAAAAAAATTCCTAAACTATCCTCTTCCTTTTGATCAGTAGCCCTCCACCCCCACCCCTCATGTCTCCTCTCGGGCACCGCCCCTTCTTCCTCTCCGGCACCGCACCTCCCCTCCCCCATATCTCCTTCTGGCACCGCCCCCTTCCCCCTCCCCAGCACCGCGCCTCGCCCTCCCCCCCATATCTCCTCTCTGGCACCGCCCCTTCCCCCTCCTCAGCACTGCGCCTCGCCCTCCCCCCCCTATCTCCTCTCTGGCACCGCCCCCTTCCCCCTCCCCAGCACCGCGCCTCGCCCTCCCCCACCCCGTCTCCTCCCCCTTCTCTTCACACCCCCATCTTCCGTCTTCTCCCCTTCCCCAGCACCCCCACTCTCCGGCACCGGCCCTCTTCCGGCACCCCCTCGGCCCCCGTCTCCTCTCCACTTCCTGGCACCAGCCTCCGGCGCCCCTCTTCTCCCCTCGGTACCGTTCGGCCAAATAGGGCTGAACAGAGGCCCTCCATTCGGTTTGGCCTATCAGGCCGAACAAAATAGCCTCTGTTCACCAAACATGGCCAAACAAAAGCCCTATGTTCAGTCCTATTTGGTCGAACGGCTCCCTCTATTAACAAAATAGCCAGTAGAGGTTGTTACGGTCTTTAATGGCCATTGCGATAGACATTTAATGAAAATATTATCGGTTGTGGACAATGGACCGTTTACCTATAAATTAATAAGCTATTCACAACCAATTCAAAAAATAAAAGCCATGATTGAAATTGATTGAGTGATACTACTTACAAATTCATAAAACCAGTAAGCGAACTCCGTTTCTAACTTATGCTGAATTGCAACTTGATTGATGTCGGGATTCATCTGTCGTTGTCTATCACAATACATCCTTATGGGATGATAATGATTAAAACTTATGTTAGCCAATCAGTGTGCTCCAATATATCAAATGGGGCACAGTATCGTCAACAATAACCAATAGAAGTCTTACATTACCCAACTGCAGTCTATTCGGACGCGTAGCACCTTATCCTCATCAGTATATTCTTCCTCTCCGGCACCGCCTCCCCTCCCCCCATATCTCCTCTCTGGCACCGCCCCCTTCCCCTCCCCAGCACCGTGCCTCGCCCTCCCCCCCATATCTCCTCTCTGGCACCGCCCCCTTCCCCCTCCTCAGCACCGCGCCTCGCCCTCCCCCCCCAATATCTCCTCTCTGGCACCGCCCCCTTCCCCCTCTCTTCGCACCCCCATCTCCCGTCTTCTCTCCCTTCCTCAGCACCCCCACTCTCCGGCACCGGCCCTCTTCCGGCACCCCCTCGGCCCTCATCTCCTCTCCACTTCCCGGCACCGGCCTCCGGTGCCCCTCTCCCCCTCGGTACCGTTCGGCCAAATAGGGCCGAACAGAGGCCCTCCATTCGGTTTGGCCTATCAGGACGAACAAAATAGCCTCTCTTCGCCAAACAGGACCGAACAGAAGCCCTCTGTTAGGTCTATTTGGTCGAACGGCTCCCTCTATTAACAAAATAGCCAGTAGAGGTTGTTACGGTCTTTAATGGCCATTGCAATAGACATTTAATGAAAATATTGTCGGTTGTGGACCATGGACCGTTTACCTATAAATTAATAAGCTATTCATAACCAATTCAAAAAATAAAAGCCATGATTGAAATTGATTGAGTGATACTACTCACAAATTCATAAAACCAGTAAGCGAACTCCGTTTCTAACTTCTGCTGAATTGCAACTTGATTGATGTCGGGATTCATCTGTCGTTGTCTATCACAATACATCCTTATGGGATGATAATGATTAAAACTTATGTTAGCAATTAAATATTATGGTATATTGTAATTTAAATTAGAAGTTCCAATTAAGCATTGAAGTATACACTTACTCAATATATGGATCGACTTCTCTACAGTTCATTAGGATGTAATAATGTGCTGCATTATACTCTATATCGCTAAGATTTCTTGACTTCTGCCCCCTCCAAATGAACGGCCGATACCTTTAAAAATTGATATTCTACCGTCATTAGGTTCTCTTCGTCCACACATACGTCATCGTTACAACCAAGATTTCAGCTCCTTGTGTGGACGTGACCCTCAAAGTAATGCGAGGTAAAAGCTGAAACTTCTTCGACCAAGTGTGCATTGCATATAGAACCTTCAACCCTTGCCTTATTACGCACATTATTTTTTAACTTCTTAAGGTACCTATATGTAAAGTTGAGACAAAAAATTAACCAATTTTCTCGCAATGAAATAATATTTGAAATGTCAACATGTCTTAATGATGTACATATTTACCTCTCGAAAGGATACATCCAGCGATACTGCACGGGACCAGCTATGCTCGCTTCGAATGGCAAGTGAACCGGTAAATGCTCCATTGAGTCAAAAAAACTGGGAGGAAATATTCGCTCCAGCTTGCATAAAATAATTGGAATTTCCTCCTCAAGCCTTGCCATGGATGCATAAGTAATGACTGTGGCAGACAACTCCTTGAAGAACAAGCTGAGCTCTGTCAATGCCTTCCAGACATGTTGCGGAAGGAATCACGAAAAGCTATAGGCAATAACCGTTGCATGAAAACATGGCAGTCGTGACTCTTCATGCCGAACAACTTGAGCTTATGCATGTCCACACACCTACAGATATTTGAGGCATAACCATCTGGAAATTTTAACCCTCTAAGCCAGTTACATAAAACTTCTCGTGAATTTCTGTCAAGAGTGTAACAGGCTTTAGGATAGGTCCCATCGGCACTCCTCCTCAAATCACATCTTCTGCAATACTGATTAAGTTCTTCTCTTAACTTTGCAGTATCTTTGGTTTTTCCCGGGATGTTTAGCACCGTGTTAAATATGTTATCGAAGAAATTTTTCTCGATATGCATAACATCCAAGTTGTGCCGGATGAGATTTGTGCTCCAATAAGGCAAATCCCAAAATATACTCCGCTTCCCAGTTATGTTCTTTACATATACGGCCATTTATTCTATCTGCATCTGGTTCCCAAGCATACCTCAACCCCAAATGCTCTATAATCAAATATATCCGTGCCGGACCTAACCAGTTCGGCAAATTTTGTGACTGCTTTGTTCTTCCGGAAGGCGATCAAGTTACGCCTGTAAGGATGATTTGGGGTAAGAACTTCCTATGATTATCAAACCATGATTGCTCTTCTGCAATGTAAATGCATCCGGATCATACATGCAATGAGGGCATGCCAGACGTCCAGCAGTGCTCCAACCAGACAACATTGCATATGCCGGGAAGTCACTTATTGTCCACATCAAAGCAGCTCTCATGATGAAATTCTGTTTCATAGAAATGTCGTAGGCTACGACTCCTGTTTCCCACAACATTTTCAATTTGGCCACCAACGGTTGCAGAAAGACATCAATCTTTTCCTTTGGATTTGATGGTCCTGAAACCAAAACTGTTAAAAACATTGCAGTATCTTTCATGCACTTCCATGGAGGAAGGTTATATACAGTCAGTATCACAGGCCAACATGAATACTGTTGCCCCGCTTGACCAAATGGTTGGAAGCCATCGGTACAAAGACCTAATCTCACATTCCTTATATCTTCAGCGAAATCAGGATGATTTTCATTGAAATGCTTCCAAGCCTTTGAATCTGATGGATGCCGCATTTCATCCTCTTTAGATTCATGTTCGGCATGCCATCTCATATCAGCAGCTATAGCCTCAGATCTGTATAATCTCTGCAGGCGTGGGGTAAGAGGAAAGTAATGCATCCTCTTGTAAGGCACACTTTTCCTCCTACTTGTACTGGCTCCCCTTCGCTGTTTTTGTACCTCGATTGCCCACAAATCTTACACCATCTCAGCTCTGAGTCTTCACCCCAATATATCATACAATTGTTCAAGCAACAATCGATCTTATTAACTGGGAGCCCAAGCCCACGCAACAACTTCTTCGTTGAGTAAAAACTGTCTGCTGCAACATTATCATTTGGCAAAATTTCTTTGATTAACCCAGCTACAGAATTGAACGCCTTTTCTGATAATCGATGTTCTGCCTTAATATTCAACAACCGAGCAGCCGTAGACAACTGGGAATGACCCTCACAACCAGGATACAATTCTTGATTTGCAGCACGCAACATATCATAAAATTGCTGTGCATCTGGATTTGGTTCTTCCATAAATGTATTCTGATTGAATTCATTACCCGATGCATTCATCACCATTTCTTCATATGTGTTTAAATTCACAAATGGTTCATCTACGGGAATTGACACTTGTTGGCTTGTAACAGCTGCTGGAATTTCCTCTGGTTCACCATGACAGTACCAAACATCGTAATCAGGAACAAACCCCTTTTTACACAAATGCACCTTAACAGTTTCAACATCTCTGTAGCTTTATTCTGACACCTGTGGAAGTTGCATGGGCACCTAATCCTAGGCCCATCCATCCATTCAGGTTGGCTACATGCAAATGCGATAAATTCTTCCAATCCATTCAGAAAATCTGGATTAAGCAAGCCATCTTTTATCCTTGCATACATCCACGAGCGAGCCCCGCTCATTTTTGACCGACTTATACAATTTCTGGTAAACCATTAAAGGAAACCACAAATAAAACTATATTAGCATTAGTAATATATAACTAAATTATTTCTTTTACTCAACTAATGCTCCGGGCCGCAATGCAGTTCGTTCAATCATCGGACTTCACAAGCAATTCAAGTGTCCTAAATTAATTCCACCTTCACTCCATGTCTAAAAGGTAAGGCCCTATCCCATTCAAGAATATTTTTTGTGATATGTTATTCTGCTATTAATTATCATCGATGGTTACGTTGAAATTTCAGCAGCATTTCCCCATATGTTCTCCTAAATGTGTGGCATATATGCCACACTAGGAGAACGTATGAGCAAATACAAACCGCAATCTCAACCAACGATGATTAATAGCAGACTAACATATCGCAAAAAATATTCTCAAACTGTCCACCAGGACAATTTGAGAATTTGCAAGACTAAGTCTTACAAATTCTCAAACGAGTCTAAAGGTTATAGTGCTGTGATTTTTTTCATGGCCTGGCCACCGTGGCCAGGCCACAGCCGGTCACGGCCACGGGCGTGGCCGGAGAAGACGGCCACGGTCGAAGCCGTGCCTGAAGAAGAAGGCCACAGCCGTGGCCGTGGCTGGCAACAAAGGGGGGGTGGGGAAAACCCTTTAAAAAAATTTTTTGTTGGCCTGGCCACCGTGGCCAGGCCGTGGCCGGAGAAGACGGCCACGGCCGAGGTCGTGCCCGGAGAAGAAGGCCACGGCCGTGGCCATGGACGGAAATGAAGGGGGGGTAGGGAAAACCCCTGTTAAATTTTTCTTGATATGCATAACATCCAAGTTGTGCCAGATGAGATTTGTGCTCCAATAAGGCAAATCCCAAAATATACTTCGCTTCTTCCAGTTATGTTCTTTACATATACGGCCATTTATTCTATCTTCATCTGGTTCCGAAGCATACCTCAACCCCAAATGCTCTATAATATCAAATATATCCGTGCCGGACCTAACCAGTTCGGCGAATTTTGTGACTGCTTTGTTCTTTCGGAAAGCGATCAAGTTACACCTGTAAGGATGATTTGGGGGCAAGAACTTCCTATGATTATCAAACCATGACTGCTTACCACTCTTCTGCAATTAAATGCATCCGAATCATACATGCAATGAGGGCATGCCAGACGTCCAGCAGTGCTCCAACCAGACAACATTGCATATGTCGGGAAGTCACTTATTATCCACATCAAAGCAGCTCTCATGATGAAATTCTGTTTCATAGAAATGTCATAGGCTACGACTCCTGTTTCCCACAACATTTTCAATTCGGCCACCAACGGTTGCAGGAAGACATCAATCTTTTCCTTTGGATTTGATGGTCCTAGAACCAAAACTGTTAAAAACATTGCATTATCTTTCATGCACTTTCATGGAGGAAGGTTATATACAGTCAGTATCACAGGCCAACATGAATACTGTTGCCCCGCTTGACCAAATGGTTGGAAGCCATCGGTGCAAAGACCTAATCTCACATTCCTTATATCTTCAGCGAAATCAGGATGATTTTCATTGAAATGCTTCCAAGCCTATGAATCTGATGGATGTCGCATTTCATCCTCTTTAGATTCATGTTCGGCATGCCATCTCATATCAGCAGTTGTAGCCACATATCTGTATAATCTCTGCAGGCGTGGGGTAAGAGAAAAGTAATGCATCCTCTTGTAAGGCACACTTTTCCTCTTATTGTACTGGCTCCCCCTTCGCTGTTTTTGTACCTTGATTGCCCATAAATCTTACACCATCTCAGCTCTGAGTCTTCACCCCAATATATCATACAATTGTTCAAGCAATAATCATTCTTATTAACTGAGAGCCCAAGCCCACGCAACAACTTCTTCGTTGAGTAAAAACTGTCTGCTGCAACATTATCATTTGGCAAAATTTCTTTGATTAACCCAGCTACAGAATTGAACGCCTTTTCTGATAATCGATGTTCTGCTTTAATATTCAACAACCGAGCAGCCGTAGACAACTGGGAATGACCATCACAACCAGGATACAATTCTTGATTTGCAGCACACAACATATCATAAAATTACTGTGCATCTGGATTTGGTTCTTCCATAAATGCATTCTGATTGAATTCATTACCCGATGCATTCATCACCATTTCTTCATATGTGTTTAAATTCACAAATGGTTCATCTTCGGGAATTGACACTTGTTGGCTTGTAACAGCTACCAGAATTTCCTTCGGTTCACCATGACAGTACCAAACATCGTAATCAGAACAAACCCATTTTTACACAAATGCACCTTAACAGTTTCAACATCTCTGTAGCTTTATTCTGACACCTGTGGAAGTTGCATGGGCACCTAATCCTAGGCCCATCCATCCATTCAGGTTGGCTACATGCAAATGCGATAAATTCTTCCAATCCATTCAGAAAATCTGGATTAAGCAAGCCATCTTTTATCCTTGCATACATCCACGAGCGAGCCCCGCTCATTTTTGACCGACTTATACAATTTCTGGTAAACCATTAAAGGAAACCACAATATAAAACTATATTAGCATTAGTACATATATAACTAAATTATTTCTTTTACTCAACTAATGCTAGGGATTGGGTTCGGGCCGGGCCGTAATGCGGTTCGTTCAATCATCGGACTTCACAAGCAATCAAGTGTCCTAAATTAATTCCACCTTCACTCCATGTCTAAAAGGTGAGGCCCTATCCCATTCAAGAATATTTTTTGTGATATGTTATTCTGCTATTAATTATCATCGATGGTTTACGTTGAAATTTCAGCAGCATTTCCCCATATGTTCTCCTAAATGTGTGGCATATATGCCACACTAGGAGAACTCATGAGCAAATACAAACTACAATCTCAACCAACGATGATTAATAGCAGACTAACATATCGCAAAAAATATTCTCAAACTGTCCACCAGGATAATTTGAGAATTTGCAAGACTAAGTCTTACAAATTCTCAAACGGGTCTAAAGGTTATAGTGCTGTGATTTTTTTTTTGGTGGCCTGGCCACCGTGGCCAGGCCACAGCCGGCCACGGCCGCGGGCATGGCCGAAGAAGATGGCCACGGCCGAGGCCATGCTCGGAGAAGAAGGCCATGGCCGTGGCCGGCAACGAAGGGGGAGGTGGGGAAAACCCCCCGTTAAATTTTTTTTTTTGTTGGCCTAGCTACCGTGGCCATGCCACGGCAGCGGACAGCCACGGCAACGGCCGTGGCCGGCAACAATTGTTTTTTTTAAAAAAAAATGAGGGGGAGGGGGGGGCTTACCTCGGTAGAGAGGGGGCACCGCCAGAGTGGGGGGAGCTGCCGCCGGTGGTTCGTAGCGCCGGGGGAGAGGGCGGGGGGAGCCGGAGGAGGGGACGACGGCGGTTAGGGTAAGAAGAGGAAGAAGAAGAGAAGCGGGGGGGCCGGCCCGACCCAGCTTATATAGTAGTGACTAGCAACGCAAATTTGCGTCGCTAATCACTCGCTATTTTTTTTAATTTATTATGGATTAGCGATGCAACAATACATCGCTAATCCATCGCTAATTTGATCTTTTTTATTATTTTATGCAAAACTTAGTGACGCAACTAATTGCATCGCTAATGAGTCGCTAATTTGGCGCCAATGTTCGGTGGAAAAATTATTTTTATTTTTGAGAAAATACATCGCTAATGCATCGCAATATTTTTATCTGATAATTATATTTGATAGAAATTATATTTTTTAAAAATAATTGCGATGCATATATTGCGTCGTAATATTTTTTTTAAATTTTTTTATTACATTTATTTTTCTAAAAAATATTATGACGTAATATATAGATCTATAGATCGTAATATTAAAACTTATTTTTTCTGAAAAAATTATTTTTATTTTTTAAAAAATTGTAATCCCTCGAAGCTCCAATTTCGTGCTTTGGAGCAAATGAACTTGTCTCGCAGAGGAGTCTGCCCTTCAAGACTTGATTCACCCCGCCGCCGG
Source organism: Calamus simplicifolius (assembly GCA_900491605.1). Classification (NCBI taxonomy): domain Eukaryota; kingdom Viridiplantae; phylum Streptophyta; class Magnoliopsida; order Arecales; family Arecaceae; genus Calamus; species Calamus simplicifolius. The sequence goes on from UESW01004013.1 coordinate 366,081, forward strand.
AAGGTAGAACAAGTCCCAATAACTTGCCAGAAAGAAGCATCGTCGTGGAAAGAGGAGTGATGGATGACGACAACAACAACAAGTACAACACATACACATTCATCCTAGCAGTACTGATAGATATAAATTAAAGAGAGTAAATAATTATTTGAAATTTTAAAATTATATGTACAAATTAATTAAAGATGAGATGTTAAAATATATATATATATATATATATATATATATATATATATATATATATATATATATATATATATATATATATCAATTCTTTCATTTTTGTATACGTTATATATATATGCATTGTTCAAACAGTAACGAATTTCATTTATGCAGGTGCTGGCTTTCATACTAGTTGTGGAGAGACGCAAGGAACTCGATCTAGTTTATCTAAGAGATGGTCTTGATATGGTATAACTTAGAAACTTAAACCATCTGATCAGTTTTGGGCCTAATCATTTATATCAAATCATCTACCTCCTATGAATTACTTTATATGGGGCTAATCCTTACCCATGATCCTTAACAATCTCTTCCTAGCCAATTTCAATTCCCTAGTATAATCCACTACTTCTCAATAAGTTCTCTGTCCAATTACGCTCTTGAGTGGACCATGCATTTCCATTCTAATTTTAAAAGCTACACCACTCAAACCCAAGAATTATCTACTCTTCAAGAGTTGCATTTCATCGGATCCTCATGGAACCATGCTCAAGTCTAATCACATAATGATCCATGAAATTTACTTGCCACACCAACTTGGCATATCACGCCTACCAAGATTTAAAACTGAGCCATCAGCTACCAGTAAGTGTCTTTCTAGGGGGGGTTTTCTTCAAGGTCCAGGTATTCTTCTCTAAACCTGCAACATCTTGTGCCATATCCTCTCACCAGTTGGGGGTTTTCTACCTCCAGTGTAACCGTGAAACCAGGCCACGCCAGCCATAATCACTCTACAAAAGATCCAGCAAAAACGAAGCCAAAAGCATGGCAAATTAATCAAAAAAAAAATAAAATCCCCCTTTCTCCCCTGCTGCAACTTGAGATGGATTTGATCAAACTGGGAAACTAGAAATGAGTTTTGACCTTGTGGCTTCGAGTTATTCTACGAAATTTCCTCATTGTCTTCCATGACTCATCTTGATCAGATGCATGGCAATGTCCTTTTGGTCCCTTCCAGCACTTACATGGAGCAGCTTCATCGCATACATAGCAATAACACTGCGCCAATTTGCAAAAAAACTGCGTTACAAGCAGCCAAAAAGGAAGTCTTCAAACATCCTAGTTTGGAAAAAGAAGAAAACCACATGGTAAAAGACTAGCTTGGATCCTGAAAGTAGAAAGTGGATTTGTTGGTAAAGCCTCTTGTGTTGATACAGGAGACCTGGGTTCAATTCCTGTCCTTATTAAGAACAAAAACAGTTGAAAGGCGTGTGACTTGTAAACTGGAGTTTTCAAGGAACACCACAGCTAGTTAATTTTCTGGTGGATTGGTACAAAGCACGGTCTTAATGTACAAAGCTACTGTATCACTGTGACCACATTATTTTGAAAAGGCTTATGAGTGAAGGTGGGACAAGAGAAAAGCATACAGGACACAGGAAGAAGCCAGTCTTGCAATTTCAAGATTTCAGGATCCAGAAATCACCTTAAATGAATTTTGCTATATGCCAAAAATCTCTTAGGTTGCAAGACTGGTAGCTTTCTGATCAATCCATGTAATTTTCTTTGCATCTGAATAAGCTGAGACGAATAAGCTTTCTTTGCATCAAATCAGCTGCATTCATTTTTAGAAAAAGCTAATAAAACTGAGACGAATAAGGGAATCAGAGACGCCACCAATCATGCATTTAAAAGAATTGAGAGGTACAAAAATCCATCGAAAACTCCATTAAAGATGTCCTAATTAATTAATGATGCTCCCAAAACTATGATGCAACATTAGTGGCCTCCTATATCCCCTTTGCCACTCCTTCCTGTCTCCTCTCTCATTCCCAAGCATATGGAAGAAATCTGAAACATATGCTGGACTTGAGTCCAAAAAAGGCCTTTTTTTATTTTTGAAAACATTTTGTAATATTTTGCACAAAATTAATAAATTAGTCCATCTCCAGTCTGTCCCTTTTTTTTCATGTAATAGAACTGTTTCGCTTTAAAATAACAGAACTGCCGATGTATTTATCACAGAAGCAGTCTCAAGTTTAGAATTCTCCTTTCATAACAAGTATGAATCTATGATTTCAGTATGCTTTACAAGAGTTTATCAAAAAAGTTCATGATTTGTAAGAAAAGGTTAATGATCAGGCTAAAGAGCCCAATCTGCATTTTTATTTGACAAGTTTTTATTCAACCCTTGAAACATAGAACAGCATCGACTTTCATGTGATCCTGTATTTGAATATTTAATCTACTGAAAATAGAATTGTAATCAAGTATTTTCCATGATTCTTTTGATGGTACCAATCTTTTTAAGTTCAATTTGGCAATTTCATTCAGTCCTATTTGACAACCAGGTGAAACTTGTGAGACACTAGGGTTAAATGAAATGAGTTCGTAACATTTTCTCTTTGAATTTTAAAGTGATGCTGCAACAGCAAAAATACTTTGGCAGATCTTCTTTCCTACCAGTGAAGATTCTGCCAGTAGAAGTGCCTACCATCCAGGAACATGACTTTCCATCTCTATTGAAGATCACTTGGGCAATAAAAATGGCTGTCTGATGAGTCATGAAATTTTGAGTGTGAGAACCAGTTTTTTTATTTGTTGCTAAAGGGAATAGCATGCAAAATCATTTCTTTGAGCCGCCTTAGACTCGTTAAGGTATTCAAAAACTGTGCAATCTGCCAAAAGAGAATTAGTTGTTGTCATCTCAACCATTGAGACAGGTAGCTTTGTTACCAAAGAGAATGGTGTGCAAAATCATTTCAAGATGCCTTGGCCTTGTAAAGGTGTTCAAAATCTATCCAATCTGCCAAAAGAGAATTAGATATTTGTAATCTCAACCACTGAGACAAGCAGCTAGGGACATCAATAACCTTTAATAAAGTACATGGACCCCAAGACACACCAAAACGTCAAGGATCCCTGAAACAGAGAGGGATGGTAATGATACCTTCCCGCCACCACTCACAGGTTACTAATTTTTGGGGATCTTGGTATTGAAAGTATTGCTTCCATCCCTCCTTATGCATTTAATTATGCTTAGAAGTTGTGAGATATGTTGTCTTCAAATTTGTTTAGAAAAATATTTGGTTATTTAGTGTTTGCTTGTATAATCAAAGTTCCTTTGACTACTTGTTTCAAGGCAAACTTGTAGAAAGTCATTGATCTATACTTGTGGGGAACCATTTTTCCCAACAGAAACACAATAAAAGTTTGAGATACAAAGTCCACATTACAAACATTATTTCTGAAGTAAATGAATTCTGCTCTTGCCTTCTATTACATCCTACTTAATAAATCTAATGCAAGGAATTGGATTTTTTTAGTAAATATCTTAAATTAAAAACTAGTTCTTTGAATATGAGGAAAACAAACAATGCCTAAAATAGTTAATACCTCACACCTCGACACCAAACTTATATTTCAGAAGGGATTTAGAGGTGTGTGTGTGTGTATATGCGTGTGTGTGTGTCAAAGAGAGGTGGTACCTTGAGGCAGCAACTTTCATGAGGTGTCTTGCTAAAGAGATATTCAGAACACAAATGCCGTGAGTGGGGAAAATCTCTGCAAGCCACCTGCACTGACAGATATCAATCAACGATGCATTCATTCATAGAGAAGCATGTCTATTCCCCCGATGAAGGATCAGTCGAGCTCGGCCTTATCATTTAACATGCATAATTAGCATAAGGAATCCGTTCAATAGTTTTGATCATCTCTCTCCAATACTGCGACTATTTTGTGGAGCTGCTTATGTTTTCAGTCAGATCTTGACCTGACGATAAGAGAAACAATATGGCTCCGTCCTACAAGTCGGTAGAAATGTTTATGGATACATGCACGTGAGGTCACTGTAATGTATATACGTACATGCACATGTACGTAAGCACCATTCTTTATACTGAGGACAACACGATATCTATTGTGGAAGCACATTATGAGAAAAATCTCAAAATAAAAGTTACAAATGAGGCCAAAGTTGATTTTAATATATATATATATAAGAGTTACTTGAAAGTCTTAACATAAAAGAGTTACCATTCAATACCTTAACTTTCACACTAACAGGAAAAGAAAAAAGATAGGAGAACCCAACAAAAATAATTGAAAGTATCTACAGTCCCCTCCCATTGACAAAGCAGCAGCAAGGAGGAGACTACTTATGCAAAAATGCAACCAGGAATTGAGGATGCATGGGTGGTTTAGTGCACAACGAGCACTGCAGCTCCCTATAAAGCCATTAGATTAGAAGATATAGCTACCAGGGAGCTTGGCTCATAGCCGTGCACCCTAAAGCGATAGATGCACGTATGATCTGAACTCCCATGGTTGGAGGTGAAGTCTAGTCGCACCTTGTTGACCACCACACCCAACTCATGAGCTGTCTCGACGTTGAAGGTCTGCGCATTGCTCTTCTCTAGGTCGTAAGAGAACTCACTCAAGCAATACACCTTGGCTTGGCTGGATGGGTCATCATCATCATCATCTGATTCAAACCAAGCAGAGACCCGACAATCCTTGGGGGCACTGCTCCGGTCATAAGCCACGCTCTGCGCGCATACCACATAAAAAGAGGCATCAACAACAATTTGGCATTATATGAATTAATAGGAAAGAAATAGTTAAAAGAAACAAGCACTAAGTTCCAAATGCCTCAAAATATAGCTATAAAGGAAAAATGAAAAGAACAATTGGAGCAAAAACTTACCTTAGATACATGCTCCAGTGTGACAGCCTTAGGTATAATCTCTGTTCTGAGCCTAATCTCAACAAACCCACTGCTTCCTTGCAAGGGAAAACATTGGCCAGGCTCCCCATAACTTGGCTCCAGCATTTTGTGAGCACTAGGGTGAACTCCATTTCCAATTATAAAATCACGAAGCCAACTGTTCACTCCCAAAAAACCAAGAGGCTTTGAATGACTGACCACCCTGGCCCCACCAGAAGCTAAAGCATAATCAACCCTTCCAAGTCCATCGGCTGCATGCCTTTCAATCTCTTTCTTAACAAGATCCCTAGCAAAAGACATAATTTGGTCCAAATGAACATCACTATCACTACCATCTAATTTTCTAGCAAGCTCATCCCGAAATATTTCAAATTCTTCTTTTGAAAGCAGACCCATGTCCTTGAATTCAGTCAAAGACTTGTCTAAACCATCAGTCTTAACCTCTAACTTCTTCAACTCCTTCTCCAACATTGCTACTTTCTCTTCAATTTTCTTTCTAAGTTCCCTTGCTTGGGATCCATCAGTCTTAACTTTCAACTTTTTCAACTCCTTCTCCAACATTGCTACTTTCTCTTCAATTTGCTTTCTAAGTTCCCTTGCTTTGGATCCATCAATCTTAACTTCCAACTTCTTCAACTCCTTCTCCAACATTGCTACTTTCTCTTCAGTTTGCTTTATAAGTTCTTGGGATCCATCAGTCTTAACTTTCAACTTCTTCAACTCCTTCTCCAACATTGCTGCTTTCTCTTCAATTTGCTTTCTAAGTTCCCTTGCCATGATCCCCAGCTCATTTCCAATTTTTCGATCTACGACTGCTACCTGAACTTGCAACATGCTAGCTATTTTCTTTAAAGATGGCTCAATTTCAGAAAGCTGACCCTCATAATCCAAAGCAAGAAATGGTGAGTTAGTATTGTCTCCAATCCTACCAGCCAATCTCCAAACTGTCTGCCCCAGCCATAAAAGAGCTACTATAAGCAGACAATTCTTGGTTAGAATGCTAAGAACAGTTTGCCACTTTGCTTTTCGCTGCTTCGGAATAGCTCTTTTATGCCGTGGTGAAATGGTGGAGGAAGCGAACAATACTTTCTTCAGCCGTGACAAGTCTTTAGATCTCTCAACAACAGATTCTTCCCTATTTGTATGGCTTAGATCCTTTTCATTAACAATCATCCTATCCTCATTAACTCCTTCAGTAAGCACATAAAGCCTTGATTTCTTCTCTTTAATTGCCACTGTTCTTCTCCTAGCATTTGGCTTTGAGTTTGAATCCAAGGTCAAAGATGCATTATTATTGGCAGCAGGATTTGCTTCCATTGCAGCAATGGTGGAAGCAGACACAAGAAGTAATCTAAGAAAGATGAAAATATTAAATAAAGATTTTGTGGAAAAAAAGATTGAATATCTCTCATAGCTAAAGCTAAAGAAGCAATGAATTAAATTGAAGAGAAAAAGAAATAACTAATAACAGATTCAACCGTCGATAAAACTAAAATATATGCATTTCTTAAGAAAAACAAATTTGCAATAAAAACTCCTTTAGAAAAAGGTCAATCAACCAACAAACGAAAAAATTACAAAATTTTAATTAAAATTGATGATATAGCAAGACAATCAAAAAAGTATATATTATATTTTTAGTATTTTTATGCTCTTTAAACCTAAGAAGAAGGTTTTATTGAATGAGATAACTAGAAAGGAATGAAATTTTTATAAGACAATCAAAAAAATAAAAAAGTATGCATGTGAAACAATCCTAAAATTACCGATCATTATTAGAGGTTCCGTCAACCAAGTCTTCAAGATTGACCATCGAATTAGCAGGGGATGTTAGAATCCACGGATTCAAAGACTCATAATTCAATATATATATATATATATATATATATATATATATATCTTCGTTCACTGTAACCATTCTTCTATTTCAGTTTCAACGCATACAAACAAAATATTAAATGGCATTATATTTCTTTTGTATACATTAAATCATCTCCTCAACAAAAATGTATTGCAGTGCTAGTTTTTATAAGTCTAGATACATTATTCATTTAAGCTTAAAACAAACTACTTAAGAACGATTGATTCAAAAAAAAAATTACAGAAACAGCGAAGCGAGGACCGATCGATCACAGGCTTAGGCGAAGGCTCCAGGTGGTCGTGGTCGCAGAGGGCACAGGCTTGGTCTCCGCTGTGAGGACCGATCGATCACAGGCTTAGGCGAAGGCTCCACGTGGTCGTGGTCGCAGAGGGCACAGGCTTGGTCTCCGCGTGGTTGCCGAGGAGATCAAGCGAAGGCGTACGGTGTGAAGACCGATCGCACAGTTCGCCGAGGAGATGAAGCGCCAAGGCGAGAGGGGTTTGGATTTGTTTTGCAAGGGAGGGGAAGGCAACGCGGTGTGTCCGCCAACGAGGGCTGCTATCCGAATTGTCTCTCCGTCTCCGGTTGGCACTGGATTAGTCTCTTCAATTGGCTTATAAACTGAGCTGTAGTCTCTATTATAGTTTAAAGAAGGGGGACGCCGATTCCTTCGTTTCGGCGTTGGCGTTTTTCCTTTTTTTTTTTATAGCAACGCCGAATATATAGGAAGGGGCGGCCGATTCCTTCGTTTCCGGGTTCGCGTTTTTCGTTTTCCTTTTTTTTTATAAGAGGGATGCCACGCGTGCGTTACATTGAGCCTCTTAGGTCAGGTTTGTTTGTTAAATAAATTAAGGACTTAAGAGCGCCAAACCAGGTGGGGCCACTTGTGATGGGCCTGCACATCCCGATTGCCTAAACCCTTGGAGGGAATCAAATTGCCATATTTTACGTTGATTTGGTTGCCAAACTAATCTTAGATCTCTACCAACATTCTCTGCCAGCAAAAGCAATGCAAGATTGCCAAAGTAATTTTAGACCTTCATCAACATTGTTCGCAACATTACCGAATATGTTAACTAAATACAGCAATGCAATATTATGATTAAAAAATTACTAAGAAACGTTAAAGATTTTACTAGGCAAAACGCCCCTTGGGTTTTCCTTTTTGTAAGAGGGTTGCCCACGCGCTTTTATTATATTTATCCCTCCGCCAACGAGGGATAGCCGTCTCTTTGTCTCCAGTTTGGATTAGGATTACTGCATTAATTTATGGTATATAATTAATATATATTATATATAATAATATATAATATGCAAAAAAAAAAGCTATATTTTTTATATAGATGTTCGCATTCAACATATATAGAGCGTAGTGACCTTCCTTTTAAAGTTCCTTTCTTCCCTTCTTGTTTTATTAAATGCCTCTTAACCTTCATAAATTTTTTTTTTTTTTTGCTGGTTAAGGAATACTTATTAATAAAGTCTTCCATGCATGCACCCATCTTGCACATGCCCTTGAAGTGATGAATCAATAATGGTTTGTTCCTTCCTATAAACGTAAATGCTCCAAGAAGCTTTCCTTTTAATTATTTTTAAAGATATCTTTTTCTCATATTAATATCGGAGGGTCGCCTCTCAAGCACCGAATGTAGTAGTTAGCCGCCAAGGGGGTGCCACGGATCTCTCGTGGCCATAAAGTTGGGTTCTCTTATTTTTAAGGATCTCTAACCCTTTGTATGTAAATCTTCGCACAATCTTTAGGGGTCTAGCACTCTTCGCAAAAATCTAGACAAGCAACAATAATAAAATATTAATCTAAAATTATTTAATTATGTTTTCATCTTATTTGATTTAAAATTATATTTTAATTACAACTAATTATTTTTAGTACAATTTTTAATTTATATATTTTTTCTATATATGCCATACCATTTATTTACAATGATGTATTTATAGGTTTACATTAAAAAATTTAGATTTACATTACATTTATCTCTATATTTTTCTTCAATTAAAATATATTTATCTTAACTTTCTTATTTTAACTATATTTATTTTATATATAATTTTTAATTATCAATATTTTCTATCTACATCTAAAGGGAGAAGAGAAAAGAAATTAACCAAAAAGAGGGTTTATCATGTATAGCCACCCAACTCTTCTATTGATATATTAATGCTATTTAATAATAATAAAAAATGTAGTACACGTTCCCATTTCTGAACTTTACCCTATGAATATGATTAAAAGCAAAGTTTTACAAATTCAACCCAAACAAAAGAAATAAATATTTTCTTTCCATGCATGATGAATTGCTTTCAAGAATTATTTTTTTTATTTTTTTTATCTGTGCATGCCCATGTTTCAAATAGAGTTAATTAAAGTTCCATTATAAACTATTAATGATAATTGCAATTATTTTTTTAGATAGAAAAGGAATTGGAAGGGAAAAGAGAGAGTGTGTGGTATGGAACGAAACAAGAGGATGCCTATAGAGTAAAAATTGTATATGTTTCGGCTTGGTCTCTCGCCATCGCTCCCTCACTTCCTCACTCCCTAATTTTTCTTTCCACTTTACTATATTATTTATTGATGAATATCCTATACTCTACTCTGCTCTAGTTAGGATAAAATCAATATTTAAATTATTATTTTTTAATTATTTCTCTCGACTATTAAAAAAATTTCGTTTTAGTCCTGTAGGAGTCAACAAAAAGATAAAAAAAATACACGTCGAGCTTATGGTTACAGGCCGACCCTCGATAACTTCTCGATCCTGAGTCCGAGCTGCCCCACTCTTCTCTAAACATGCAACGATCCGACGGTTGTGATCGGTCCGATCGCCGACGATCCGACGGTTGCGATCGATCCAAGCCCTGATCCCGATCGGCCACGACCGATCTCGAACTGTGGCGATCGGTCCGATCGCCGACGATCCGATGGTTGCGATCGATCCAAGCCCTGATCTCGATCGGCCACGACCGATCTCGAACCGTTGCGATCGATCCGATCGCCGACGATCTGACGGTTGCGATCGATCCAAGCCCTGATCCCGATCGGCCACGACCGATCTTGGACAGTGGCGATCGGTCCGATCGCCGACGATCCAATGGTTGCGATCGATCCAAGCCGTGATCCCGATCAGCCACGACCGATCTCGGACCGTTGCGATCGGTCCGATCGTCGACGATCCGACGGTTGCGATCGATCCAAGCCCTGATCCCGATCGGCCATGACCGATCTCGGACCGTTGCGATCGGTCCGATCGGCGACGATCCGACGATTGCGATCGATCCAAGCCCTGATCCGGATCGGCCATGACGATCTCGGACCGTTGCAATCGGTCCGATCGCGACGATCGACGGTTGTGATCGATCCAAGCCCTGATTCCGATCGGCCACGACGATCTCGGACCGTTGCGATCGGTCCGATCGGCGATGATCCGATGGTTGCGATCGATCCAAGCCCTGATCCCGATTAGCCACGACCGATCTTGAACCGTGGCGATCAGTCCGATCGCCGATGATCCGACGGTTGCGATCGATCCAAGCCCTAATCTTGATCGGCCACGACTGATCTCGGACCGTGGCGATCGGTCCGATCGCCGACGATCCGACGTTGCGATCGATCCAAGCCCTGATCCCGATCGACCACGACTGATCTCGGACTATTGCGATTGGTCCGATCACCGACGATCCGACGGTTGCGATCGATCCAAGCCCTGATCCTGATCGGCCACGACGATCTCGGACCATGGTGATCGATCCGATCACCGACGATCCGATGGTTGCGATCGATCCAAGCCATGTGATCCCGATTGGCCACGACCGATCTCGGACCGTTGCGATCGATCCGATCGGCGACGATCCGACGGTTGCGATCGATCGAAGCCATGATCGATCCCGGTCGGCGATGAACGATCTCGACCGTCGCGATCGATCCAATCGGTGATGATCCGACGGTTGCGATCGATCGAAGCCATGATCGATCCCGGTCGGCGATGACCGATCCGATGCATGTACCAAAATTAATTTTTTTAAAACAATTGCGATGCATTTCATTGCGTCGCAATATTTTATTTTTAATTTTTTTATCTTTTAATTATATTTTTATAAATTTTAATTTTTTAAAAACATTGCGACGCAATATTTGCGTTGCTAAATTAAAAATTATTTTTATTAATTTACTATTTTATTGTGTCACTATTGCGTCGCTATTTAACATAATTAATTTTTTTAAAAATTGCGATGCACTCAGTTGCCTCGCAATATTTTTATTTCATAATTTTTTTAATATTTTATAAAATTTAATTTTTTAAAAAATATTGCGATGTAATACTTGCGTCGCTAAATTAAAAATTATTTTTATTAATTTACTATTTTATTGCATCGCTATTGTGTCGCTATTTAACATAATTAATTTTTTAAAAACATTGCGACGCACTGAGTTGCATCGCAATATTTTTATTTCATAATTATATTTTATAAATATTAATTTTATTTAAAATTATTGCGATGCAATTAGTACGTCGCTAAATTAAAAATAATTTTTTTAATTTTCTGGTTTATTGCGTTGCGAATGCGTCGCTATTTAACATAATTAATTTTTTAAAAAACATTGCGACGCACTGAGTTGCATCGTAATATTTTATATTTCATAATTCTATTTTATAAAAACTAANGCATTACTTGAGTCGCTAAATTAATTTTTTTTTTGATTTTATGGTTTATTGAGTCGCTAATGCGTCGCTAATTGTGTCGCAATGTTTTGTTGTTGCGGAGGCGTCGCAATGTGGTCACAATTTAGCGACGCAACGATGCGTCGCTTAATTTGCGTCGCTATTTCAATATTTTCTTGTAGTGGGGGCTGAGTGGTGTCCCGTGGGCCGCGATGCCGGCGAGCTCCTTTTGAACCGCCTCGGGGGTTTATGTGCCGCCCGAGGGACGACTCGACGGTTACGGAGCCCTTAGGATCTTTAACATACTCGGGGGCACCGCCGTGCCAGGGCCGAGTGGTGTCCCATGGGCCGCGATGCCGACGAACTCCTTTTGAACCGCCTTGGGGGTTTGTGTACCGTCCGAGGGGCGACTCGACTGGTTATGGAGCCTTTAGGGTCTTGAACCTACTCAGGGGCACCGCCGTGCCAGGGCCGAGTGGTATTCTGTGGGCCGCGATGCCGGCGAGCTCCTTTTGAACCGCCTCGGGGGTTTGTGTGCTACCCGAGGAGCAACTCGACCGGTTACGGAAGCTCCTTTTGAACCGCCTCGGGGTTTGTGTGCTACCCGAGGAGCAACTCGACCGGTTACGGAGCCTTTAGGGTCTTGAACCTACTCGGGGGCACCGCTGTGCCGGGGCCGAGTGGTGTCCCATGGGCCGCGATGCCGACGAGCTCCTTTTGAACCACCTCGGGGGTTTGTGTGCCGCCCGAGGCGCGACTCGATCGGTTACGGAGCCCTTAGGGTCTTGAACCTACTCGGGGGCACCGCCGTGCCGGGGCCGAGTGGTGTCCCATGGGCCGCGATGCCGGCGAGCTCCTTTTGAACCGCCTCAGGGGTTTGTGTGCCGCCTGAGGGGCGACTCGACCGGTTACGGAGCCTTTAGGGTCTTGAACCTACTCGGGGGCACCGCCGTGCCGGGGCCGAGTAGTGTCCCATGGGCCGCGATGCCGGCGAGCTTCTTTTGTGAGATATGGTCCTTGGACGCAAGGAAGGATTGACCGTGGTGTTGAAGGAGGTCTTTTATTGCTTATAATATAAGGAGATACATCATTGATAATATCGGCAAAGGTTGTCAGCATTCCAGGTACGCAGAATGGGTCGGCCGTTGATCTCTTCAATTCGATACGCTCCTTGGTGGAGCGCCTCGGCGACACGGTAAGGACCTTCTCAATTGGTGGACAGTTTGCCCCCCTCCGTGTGCTTGGACACCTCAGCCTTCCTTAGGACCAGATCCCCAGGGCGAAATACTTTGGGGCGGACCCGGGCGTTGTAATACTTGGCCGCCCGCTGGCGAAAAGTTGCCATACGTAGCCATACTCGATCGTGTACTTCGTTGATGAAGTCGAGGTTAGCTCTCAGCTGGGCAGAGTTGTCTTCTTCGTTGTAGGACTCCACGCGCAGGCTTGGCAGTTCGATCTTGACGGGGATGACCGCCTTAGACCCGAAGGCTAGACTTAAGGGGGTTTCGCTTGTCGGAGCCCTTGGGGTCATGTGGTAGGCCCACAGCACACTAGGAAGTTCTTCTACCCACCGGCCTTTGGATCCGTCCAGCCGAGTTCTGAGCCCTCTGAGGATGGTACGGTTCATGACCTCGGCCTTTCCATTAGTCTGTGGGTGGCCGACAGAGGTGAATCGGTGGCGGATCCCCAGCTCATCGCAGAAGGTCTTGAACGTGGCGTTGTTGAACTGGCACCGTTATCAGTGACGAGAGTGTGAGGCAGGCCAAAACGGCATATGACTGATTTCCAAAAGAAGGCTTTGACTTTGCTCTCAGTGATCTTGGCCAATGCCTCGACCTCAACCCACTTGGTGAAATAGTCGATGGCGACGAGCAAGAACCTCCGCTGTCCTAAAGCCGGGGGGAATGGTCCAAGAATGTCCATTCCCCACTGGGTGAAGGGCCACGGGCCGAGAGCGAATTCAAAGGGACAGAGGGTTGGTGCTGGATGTGTGCGTAGCGCTGGCAGCCGTCACACTTCTGGACCAACCTGGCTGTCCTCCCTCATGGTGAGCCAGAAGTACCCTTGATGGAGGGCCTTCTGGGCCAGGGACCTGCCCCCAGATGGTTCCCGCAGATACCTTCATGAATTTCTCTAAGGATGTAGTCAGCGTCGGCAGGTCCTACGCATTTGAGTAAGGGGTAGGAGAATGATATCCTGTATAGACGTCCGTCTAGGAGGGTGAACTTGGAGGCTCTCCACTTGAGTAGCTTAGCTTCGTTGCGATCAGTGGGGAGAGTGCCATCCGTGAGGTAGCAGATGTAAGCGTCCATCCAGGTCGGCTCTTGGGTCAGCGGGAGGATTTCTTCTTTATCTTCTATGCTAGGCCACTCCAGGTGCTCAATGTAGGCGTCCCTCGTGATGCCGTCAGTGGAGGTGGCCAACCGAGAGAGGGTGTCGACCTTGGCATTCTCGCTCCGAGGGATGTAGCTGATGCTGAAATAGGCTAATGAGGAGACAAGAGCTGAACCTTGCACAAGTACTGGGCCATGATGGGATCACGTGCCTCATACTCTCCGCTGATTTGTCGGAGATGAGTTGCGAGTCAGTGAAAGCTCTGAGGTGCCTTATTCCAAATTCTTGTGCTAGTCTCAACCCTGCCAGTAGGGCCTTGTACTCGGCCTGATTGTTTGTGGCTTCGAATAGGAACCGAAGGGCGCACTCCACCTTCTCTCCGTTCGGGCCCGCGAGGATGAGGCCGGCGCTGCTTCCTTGGGAGTTTGAAGTGTCGTCCATGTGGAGGATCCAGGACTCCCCGTCGTCATCTGGCTTGGCCTCGGGCTGCTTCATGGGAACCTCCTCGGTTGGCTCCTCTGCCTAGGTGCACTCGACCAGGAAGTCGGCCAGGACTTGGGACTTCAAAGCCGGCCGAGCCTGGAAAGAGAGGTCAAATTCTCCTAGCTTGATGGCCCACTTAGCTAGTCGGCCTGAGGTGTCTGGGCAAGCCAGGATGGCTCGGAGGGGTTGGTCCGTGAGCACCACAAGGGATGAGCTTGAAAATACGTGCAGAGACGCCGGACGGAGATGATCAGGGCAAAGATGATCTTTTCTGTCTTGGAGTATCTTACTTCAGCGTCGTGAAGTACCTTGCTCACATAGTAGACAGGTCTCTGGGTCCCGTCGGCATCAAGATGCACCAGGACAGAACTAACAGCTTCTAGAGAGGCGGTAAGGTAGAGAAAGAGACTCTCTCCATCTTTCGGCTTCGATAGGAGCGGCGGGGAGGATAGGAACGCCTTCAAGCCATCGAAGACCTTTTGACAATCATCCGTCCACTCAAAGCTATTGGCCTTCCGCAGGGCTTTAAAGAAGGGCAGGAACCTCTTGGCTGACTTGGAGAGGAAACGACTTAGAGCCGCCACCCTCCCCATGAGCCGCTGCACTTCCTTCTTGCTAGATGGCAGCCTCATGTCGAGGATGGCGCTGATCTTCTCCGGGTTCACCTCAATCCCTCGCTGAGTCACCATAAAGCCTAAGAACTTGCCCGCCGTGATGCCGAAGGCATACTTCTTAGGGTTCAATTTAACTTGGAAACAACAGAGGTTGTTGAAAGTTTTCTCTAGGTCAGAGACGTGGTCGGAAGCGCGGGTGCTCTTTGTCAGCATGTCATCCACGTAGACTTCCATGTTTCGACCTAGTTGATCTTGGAACACTTGTTCATCAACCTTTGATAAGTTGCCCTTGCATTCTTAAGGCCGAAGGGCATCACTTTGTAGCAATAAATGCCTTTCTTCGTCATGAAGGATGTGTGCTCCTCATCGCTCGGGTCCATCTTTATTTGGTTGTACTCGAGAAAGCGTCCATGAAGCTGAGAAGCTCGTGGCCGAAGGTAGAGTCCACCAGTTGGTCGATCCGGGGCAAAGGGAAGCTATCCTTTGGACACGCCTTGTTCAGATCGATGAAGTCGATGCAGATTCTCCAGCTCCCATTTGCCTTTCGTACCATGACCACATTAGCTAGCCGCTGGGATAGTGCGCTTTCCGGATGTGACCAGCGGCAAGTAGCTTATTAACCTCCTCGTCAATGGCTTTTTGCCGCTCGGGAGCAAAGCTCCTCTTCCTTTGGCGAACTGGTCGGTACTTTGGGTCAATATTGAGCTTATGGGTGATTACCTCCGGAGGAATGCCGAGCATGTCGGATGCCGACCAGGCAAATATGTCCGAGTTGGCCCATAGAAAAGTCAGGAGGTGATCACGGTCCCTAGGGGGAGGAGTCCGCCGATGCGCACAGTCTTCGCTGGGTCATCCCCAAGGGGAAAAGTTAAGAGCCGCTCGGCCGGTTCTCCCCCTTTGCTGGACTCCCTGGGGTCAGGTGCTTCTGAGGCTGGCTTGGCCTCCTGAGGACTTGACGCTGCATGATAACAAGGCAGGACCAGACTGACCTCGCCCCGCATCTCTCCAACTCCTCCGCTAGTGGGGAACTGCACGAGCAAACGCCGGGTAGAGATGACTGCGTCCAATAGATTGAGGCCCAATCGTCCGAGTATGGCATTGTACGCAAGAGGGACTCGCACGACCAAGAATTTCATGATGACTGTGCTCTGGCATGGCAGTGTCCCGGCCATCACAGGCAAAGAAATTTTGCCTTCGACCCTCATTGAATCTCCAGTGAATCCGACTAGAGGGGCCATCACGGGCCGAAGAGAATCAAAGGATAATCTCATCCTAACAAATGCGTTGTAAGTAAGGATGTCAGCTGAGCTGCCACTATCAACTAATATCCTTTTTACAGGGTGTTTGGCCCCCCAAGATACCATCCCAACCGTCGCTCCGTGGGGTATTGTCGATGGCAGCCTAACAGGCGGAGGCCCCATGAGAGCCGGCACTGGTGGGATGCCTTCTGGACATATTTTCCAAGGTAGCCCCGCTGGATGAGCTCCTCGATGGTGCGCTTTAAGTTATAGCAGCTGTCGGTGTCATGGCCGTAATCCCAGTAGAAACGGCAATAACGGCTTTTGTCACGGGGGAGGCCCTTCTTCATGGGAGGAGGTCGCTGGAGGTAAGACTCGCCCTCAATCTCCATGAGGATATGAGAGCGAGGGGCAAGGAGGGGCATGAGCTTGCTTTCCAGAGGGACGAGGTTCCGATGCCTGTGCTCCGATCGGGGCAGCTCGGGCCGTCGGGGGTGAGAGGATCCGCTCGGCTCGGGACGGGCAGGCTTACGGCTGGACTCTCTTGTGAGCTCTCGGCGGGTGAGGTCGGCCTCATCCGCGCAGATGTACTTCTGGGCTCGGAGGAGGAGGTCGCTATAGGAGCTGAGGGGCTTCTTGTCCAGAGAGAAGGTGAAGCGGGATGGAAGGAGTCCCCGCTTCAAAGCCAACGTCACCACCGCGTCATCCAAATGGTAGACTTTGAGGACGGCGTCTTGAATCAGATCATGAAATCTCGAAGTGACTCCCCCTCCTTCTGACGTACAGAGAAAAGGCTATCAGTGACCCTTGGGATCCTCCGGCAGGCATCGAAATGTGCCAAAAAGGCCCTTTCCAACTTCCGAAAAGAATCGATGCTGTGAGGGGATAGGCGCGTGTGCCAGGCATGAGCGGCTTTCCATAGAGTGACGGGGAAAGCCTTGCATAGGAGGGCATCCATAGCACCTTGGACCTGCATCATGGCTTTGTAACTCTCGTGGTGGTCGAGAGGATCCGTCATACCGTCGTACGGATCTATTAGAGGAAAATGGAATCTGGAGGGTACGGGCTCCTCCAGTATACGACGGGTGTAGGAGGACGAGTGTCATACTCCTCCTCCGGTTGGTGGTTATCTTTCTGGCGAGCTCGTCCAGCCGCCGGTGGTACTCATCCAGGCGCTCCTCGCCTGGCGACTGATCACCGGTGTCCTCCTGGATGGCTCGGAGGATGAAGAAGAAGAAGAAGATGGAGAAGGATGCGGGAGGTGAGATCTTCGCTTTGGTTTCTCCTGGCATCATAGCTCCAGGGGAAGCTTGCTCGGTCCATAGTTGGGAGATCGTAGCCTCTTGAGGGGCTCACGATGGGGCTTCCTGGGGAAGCCTGGCGATGATCGGCCTCTCACTGGGGAGAGCCTCCCCTCGCAAATTGCTGACTGAAAATGGGAGCAATCTGATGCTGGGTGGCCACGGACTGCTGCTCCTGAAGTTCGTGGACCATGGTGGTGAGGGCTTGGACTTGCTGGGTAAGGGCCGCCAGCTGATCATTGGAGCAGCTGCATCTGGTGGCGGGTAGGCAACGGGAGGATCGGAGTAGGAAGGTTAACTTCTTGCTGCCTAGCCGGTGGGGGATGCCCCCAGGGTAACTGGTAGAAGCATCTTGGGCCCGCGCCATCACCATTGCTTAGTGAAGAGAAAGGAGGGAATGCCTGCGAGTGAATATTGTAGGGTTCGTGCTCTCTTTCCCTCCCTTCCTGGCGTGCCAATCTAATGATGCCCGATCACCGGTCTTGAGCACGGGAAGAATAATTCGCTTGCTGGTAGGATCCTCGTCTAGCTGGATAACCTGCAAGAAGTCCAAGACCGGAGGGGTGCTCCGATGGGGACCCTTCGACGCCCAAGTCAGTAACCGAGGTCACAGCTGAGGAAGAGCTCGAGAGAGCTCTTTAGGGCAGAGAAGGCTCCGAGAGGTGGAGTTTCTCTGAGGTGAGAGAATAAGAGAGTGCTTTTCTTCGCATCCCTGAGTCTCTAGTGGACTTACCCTTTTATAGGCGGTTAAAACGTGCATGGGGGTTAACCACATGAAATTCTGTGAGGGAGAGATGTCCGCAGGACACGTGGGGGTTACGTGACTCTGGGCTGACCAGCAGGTCTTGTCCCATCGGAGAGGGAGAAACTGGCGGTTGGTGGGCTAGGTTCCATCAGTCGACGAAACCAGTTGGTAGGTGGGCCTGGTCCAATCGACGGTGTAGCCAAGCAGTAGGTGGGCCTGGTGGTCAGTCTGTGCGGGTCAGAGAGTTGATGGTTCTGGCAGACGCGGGGCCGACCTAAAGAGGTCGGGTCGCCTCGCTTGCTTGAAGATGCCGGGCCGACGGGGCCGAACTGAAGAGGTCGGGCTATCTCGGCTCGCTTGGAGATGTGGGGCCGACAGGGACGACCTGAGGAGGTCGGGGCTGCCTTGGCTTGCTTGGAGATGCCAAGGCGATGGGGCCGACCTAAAGAGGTTGGGGCTGCCTCGGCTTGCTTGGAGATGCTGGGGCCGATGGGGCCGACATGAGGAGGTCGGGGCCGCCTCGGCTCACTTGGAGATGCCGGGGCCAACGGGGCCGACCTGAAGAGGTTGGGGCCGCCTCGGCTTGCTTGGAGATGCCGGGGCCGACCTGAGAAGTTCGTGGCTGCCTCGGCTTACTTGGAGATGCCAGGGCCGACCCGAGGAGGTCGGGGCCGCCTTGGCTCACTTGGAGATGCCGGGGCCAACCTGAAGAGGTTGGGGCCGCCTGGCTTGCTTGGAGATGCCGGGGCCGACGGGGCCGACCTGAGGAGGTCGGGGCTGCCTCAGCTAACTTGGAGATGCCGGGGCCGACGGGGCCGACCTGAGGAGGTCGGGGCTGCCTCAGCTAACTTGGAGATGCCGGGACCGACGGGGCCGACCTGAGGAGGTCGGGGCCGCCTCGGCTCACTTGGAGATGTCGAGGCCAACGGGGCCGACCTGAGGAGGTCGGGGCCGCCTCGGCTCACTTGTAGATGCCAGGGCCGACGGGGCCGACCTGAAGAGGTTGGGGCCGCCTCGGCTTGCTTGGAGATGCCGGGGCAGACGGGGCCGACCTGAAGAGGTCGGGGCCGCCTCGTTTGCTTGGAGATGCCGGGGCCGACGGGGCTGTCCGAAGAGGTCGGGGCCGCCTCGGCTCACTTGGAGATGGCACTCCTGCTCGGCCTCCAGCTCCCGAGCTCCCCTCGGCCTTATACGGCCTCGGACCAACTTCTGCCTCGGCGTCGGCCTCTTCCCTTCGGCCTCGGCCTCGAGCTGCCGCCTCGGCCTCGGACCAACTTCCACCTCGGCGTCGACCTCGAGCTGCCGCTTCGGCCTCGGACCAGCTTCTGCCTCAGCGTCGGCCTCGAGCTACTGCCTCGGCCTCGAACCAGCTTCCGCCTCGGTGTCGGCCTCTTCCCTTCGGCCTCGGCCTCGAGCTGCCACCTCGGACCAGCTTCCGCTTCGGCGTCGGCCTCGAGCTTCCGCTTCGGCCTCGGACTAGCTTCCGCCTCGGTGTCGGCCCTGAGCTGCCACCTCGGCCTCGGACCAGCTTCCGCCTCGACGTCGGCCTCTTCCCTTCGGCATTGGCCTTGAGCTACCGCCTCGGCCTCGAATCAGCTTCCGCCTCGGCGTCGTTCTCGAGCTGCCGCTTCAGCCTCGGACCAGCTTTGGCCTCTTCCCTTCGGCCTTGGCCTCGAGCTGCCATCTCGGCATCGGACCAGCTTTCGCCTCGGCCCACTAGGGTCGATACGTTCATGCCACGTAGTCGATTTTGTCATGATTATCAATGTGACTTCGTTAGCCACATCACTTGGTCTTTTAGAAATTGAGGACATGCGCCTCATTATCCTGGTTTTTAGGGACACACGAATCTTTGATTTTTGATAAAGCGGCATTTAAGTCTTTTGGTACGCCAGGAACGTTTGCGGCATTTCAATTTGAGCTTGTTCATCAGGACGCGTGCCAATAAGCGAAAAGAAGGACGTGCGCATCCTTTCAATTCGTGGAAAGGATCTTTGAGTTTTGGCAATCCAACTCATTACCTGTCTCTTGGGAGCTTCTTTTTGCATCTCCCAAATTGCTCAATAAATTCTCCTTTTAGATTTTTCTTTTTTTTATTCTCTGCACTCCTTAAATTACTCTATGCATTCCCTCTAAAATAAATATATTCCTAAGCTACCCTTTTCCTTTGCAACCCCTCCCCCGATTAATCCATACACCCCTCAAATTGCTGGACGAATCTTCATTGCCCTCTTCCCTCTCTCTTCTCCTTCCCCGGCATCGGTAGGCATCCCCGGTGACCTCTTTCCTGTACCTCCTCGGTAACCTCCTTCCCTAGCACTGATGAGTTCCCTTGCCTCCGCCCCCCTCCCTCCCTCCAGCAAGCGCCGAGCTCCCCCTCCCTCCCTCCCTCCCTCCCTTCGCTCTATGTGATATTCTCTGTTCGGCTCTAATGGGCCGAACAGAAGAACCTTGTTCGGCCTGTATGGCTGAACCGAAGATTTATTTATTTTAATTATTATAAGTAGTTTTTAAAAAAATTAATTATTTAGTAAATATTTATATATAAATAAATTGATTATTTAGTAAATATTTATATAAAAAATTGATATTTAGTAAATATTTATATAAATAAATTGATTATTTAGTAAATATTTATATATAAATAAATTGATTATTTAGTAAATATTTATATGTAAATAAATTGATATTTAGTAAATATTTATATGTAAATAAATTGATTATTTGGTAAATATTTATATGTATATAAATTGATTCTTTAGTAAATATTTATATATAAATAAATTGATTATAGTAAATATTTATATAAAAAATTTGATATTTAGTAAATATTTATATATAAATAAATTGATTATTTAGTAAATATTTATATAAAAAATTTGATATTTAGTAAATATTTATATAAATAAATTGATTATAGTAATTATTTTATATATAAATTGATTATTTAGTAAATATTTTATATAAAAAATTATATTTAGTAAATATTTATATATAAATAAATTGATATTTAGTAAATATTTATATATAAATAAATTATTATGTTATTTTAATAAAAATACATGTATAAATGATATAGTTTAGTTTTTCAAGAAAAAATTTGAATATATTTTAATCTTGTGTATTAATGCTGATTAATGCCATGTTTCAGATATTGATGCTGGTCCCTCACGAGTTAGACCCACGGCATCAGCCATGAGACATTTTGGCAGGCATGCTGAGCCTGAGGTTTCTGTTGCACCATCGCTCCCAGTTGAGATAGTAGATGAGGACATCCCAGCTATGATATTGAAGATGAAGCAAATAGGCCGTGTCTAGGCGGTCCAAAGGATGAGTCTGTCCTTAGTAGTTTTAGGACACATATAGCAGCCTCCATATAGTGGCAACAGGTATTGTTTGTTTGTTATTCTCCTATATTTTCTTTAATATATTATTACGATGCTGTTATATAAATTATTAATATTATCCATTTATATTTTATAGGAGCGGGCCCCACTAAAGTGGGGCTAAGGTAGGTGAGTGGTAGTGGTGGGCATCCGGGCAATCAAATAGGAGTTTCAGAGAAAAAGTTCAGCAGTCGAGCCTGATTGAAATAGTGCACTGCTCTTATCGGTTTGCGATAAGTTCTTGTCTCGGGCTTCGTAGAGAGATGGCAGCCCAAGACGAACACCTTCCATCTTTCCTTTGGCGAGATGACAATCATGTTGGATGTTGTTGCCGCCATATTAGGGATTAATGTCATGGGTGCCTCAGTGTCACTATCATGTGATAGGATGAGTGATTGGGATGCTGAGAACCTACTAGTGGAGCTGTTATGTGTATTACAGGTAGATGCGCGTCAGGAGGTGCTATCAGTACGTGGTCAGTCTATGAGGTTAGAGTGGCTGAAGAGTCATTTTCATTATGTATTTGATAGAGATAGCCACTATAGGATAGAGTGTGCAGCGCGAGGGTATTTGCTATTTTTGTTAGGGTGCACACTTTTTGTTGATAAAAGCGGGATGAGGGTGCCTATAACTTATCTTTCTCTACTTCGGGATTTGGATAGGGTGAGCACATATGCCTGGGATGCTGGTGTCTTGGCTTATTTATATCGGCAGTTGGGGATTGCGTCTAGGGCATCCGTTAGACAGATTAGTGGATATATAACATTGTTCCAGGCATGGATTTATGAGCATTTCCCATATCTCACTCCACCCATCCCTTGATTATAGGGATGCCACCAGGCTCCGCATACACCGATGGATTCCTGGCAGTCCATCACATACCATGATGGACCATTTAGTGATTCTATGCGAGTCATTGAACGTTTTGAGGGTTGATGAGGTATGTACCATAGGACCATACACTTGTATATTTCTATGATTTACCATATATTATCAAATTGATTAGGAATTATCTTTTGCAGGTAGTGTGGGATCCCCACGTCATATTTGGGAGGATCGTCCATTCCTAAATATTGCATTCTTTAGTGGATGCCTGAAGTACATGGATATTGTAGAACCCTATCATCCTAAAAGGGTTCTACGATAGTTCGATAGGATACAGACGATCCTCCACATGCCACTAGCCCCTGTGCGAGCCAGCAGAGGATCGATAGCAGTATCGTACCACATCCGATACGTCTTCTATGATCAGATGTGGAAGAGGTGGGAGGATCACATGCTGAGCTGAGTGAGCAGGAGCCATCCGATGACCTGACCATCAGATAGCATATCAGGATATATGGATTGGTATTCTTGTATCACGCACCTGGTTGTTCACCCTTTAAAGAGCCAATCCAGTATCTATTCTTGATCACGTCCCGATGATGTTGATGCTGACGTGCAAGGGCAGCATATTGCAAATGCCATTAGCATTGGTGCCAGAATTCTTTGTATGGATCGGGAGAAGGCTGCATCATAGGGGACCTACCTGTACGACGTTATTGGGCAGATGACACGGTTGTTGCAGCTTATCTCTACAGTTGAGCTTGGCCCTAGTCATACACTTGGCCCAAGTCATGCATTGCCATAGCATTACAGGCATTGACGACGGCGAGATAGGGATTGATGGTGTATTTTATGTATTTTTTTTAGCTTTTAACACATCTTTTTATAAAATACATTGAAATTTTAATGAAAGTTCATTTAAATTAATTTTTTTTTCCAGAGTCGAAATTTAATGCATGAGTGATATGCATGAGTGATCTCGTCAATATAGATTGTTGGCATGGGTCGGCACGAGCCGAACCGCATGCCCTGGCACGGGCACGATATGCCCCGGCACGGGTCGGCACAGGCCGAACCACATGCCTCAGCACGGGCATGGCACACCCCAGCATGGGCCGGCACAGGCCAAACCGCATGCCCTGGCATAGGCCGACCCACATCGACATATGCAAAGGAACTTAGATTTGCAGTGGGAGTAATTTTTCTAGTGGAGATTGCTTTACCTAAAGTGGCGGACCTGAAGGTGGTGGCCCCATCATCCACGTTAAGGCTGCCGGTGATGACGGTGGCGTCCATGCCATCGCCGACGACCATCACACTAGTTTTCTTTTTTTTCTATCTCCACATTCTCCTTGTACACACCCTTCTTCACATATATCACGTAGCGCTTTGTGCCTTTGTCCGGCGCCGAGTTCACCGCCTCCTGCACCGTCTGTACTTCCCACTCCCGTCCTTAGCCACCACAATGTCAGCTTTGATAGCCTTCATGGAAGAAGCTTCAAGAAGCTTCCGGTCGTGGGGCGTTACCCATGACGGGAACTTGACGACGGGCTTCACAACTTCGTCGATGTCAGAGGATGGAGAGATGGCGTTGAGAACGGCGAGAGAGGTGCTCGCGAGGGCCTTGAGGGCAATAAGATGGGGTTCCAGTGCCGACTTGGCCTCCCCGTCGAGCCCTTCGAGGCAAGTGGCGTGGTTGGTGAGCACAGCACTCATCCACGTCCGGGCATCGGCGTGGGATCCCTCAGCTGCGGCCGAGGCCGAGCCGAGGATGCGGTCGCGGGAGAGGTCCATCAGTTGGATGCAGTCGGCGAGGGCCGACTGAAGCTTCTGTTCGGCGGCGGCGGCGAAGGCAGTGTCTAGTTGGTGAAGGGATTCGTGGACGACAGTGTGGAAGACTCGCACCGGGCTTGGCCGGGGGATTCCAGCGGCGAGGACGGCATCGGTGATGATGGCGTGGCAGGAGGTGGAATTGGGGGATTGGGTGCACAGATCAGCGGGCTGGAAGGGGTTAGATTGGGTGTTGGCATTGGGTTGGAGGGTGATGATGAAGGCCGTGAGGCAAATCACAGTGGCTAGGGAAAGTGTGAGCGATAGGACTTTGCATGAGAGGCTGGCCTTCTTGCTGGGAGAAGAGAGGAGGGGCTCATGGATCGGTGCCATAGACGGAGACCGTGCTCGTTGGGGCATGGGATATGCCTCTTGTGGGGCCGTATTTATAGACGGAGGCGAGGGGATATCTCTTGTTTACAGTCAGGTCTGATGCCCTTCGGTTTGAGATGCCTTCCGTCTCGATGAACGGGAAAGTCGGTCCAACTTGCGAGCGAAACATGTGACTTTTGTGGTAGCGAAACATGTGACTTTTGTCGACTTTTTTACATTGGCCGATATACATTGGCCTCCATCAGTAATCTTTCGTTGATTGTAGAAAGCTCAGCAGAGTTGTCAATTTTGCTTCGTTTCCACGGGTTTATTTGAAAAGATAAATTTTATATTTTATTTTAAAATTTTTTTAATCATTTCAATGCATTTTGATGTTTTCGATCATTTCGATAGGTTTCAATCGTTTCGATAAAATATATTTTAAAAATTAATTTATGAATTATTAAATATTTTATAATCATTTTAAAATATATATATATAATATCAAAAAAAACCATGTTACCCTACTTTCACATCGTATCTCTTAAAAACTCAAACTCTTTATTTTTATATTGTTATTATTATTTATGAAGAATATAAATTATGAACAAATTTTATATATATATATATATCGTAAACTGATGAGGAGTAAAAATATCATTGCATTAATGTTCGTGCAATCCAAGACATCGGGCTAAGGCTAGCCATACACCATGTCGTATAGCTGTCACATCAGCAATGAGTAGGCTACCCCCTCCAAACTGCTTTCGTGTATCAGTTAGCCGAGCTATTATTATGCCTCGGCTGATCGAGCTATTATCAGTTGGTCGAGCTATTATTATGCCTCGGCTGATCGAGCTATTATCATATCCCCACAGGCCAGCTATCGCCACCGAACCATCCTATCGCTTTATCGGTATCGCCACCGAACTCCTGCGGGTAGGCCTCGTTATACCTCGGATAGCCGAGCCATTCTGTGTCTCAAGAAGGCCGAACTATCCCATACCTCGGTAAATTGAGTCTTACCATACTTTGGCAGATTCAACCATCTTCTATACCTCGGCCCGACCGAGGTACTCAAGCGCCTCTGCGGAATACACTTAAATCAACAAGATTTCAAATAGGAAATCATGCCTACGCTACCAGAAATGGCTTAGAGCCTATGTAGTCGCTGAATATTGAAGCATCGTCTGCTCTTTCTGGTCGTTGATCCTCTAACCAACCGGATACGGATCCTACAAGCCCTGTAACAGCCTGATTCAAATCAGTTTCGAATCCCAACAACTTTCAGATCCTTTGTGACGTGTCCAAGAAATCAGGTGATCACCTATAAATATCACAGCCTCAGATCCCCTAAGGTATGACATTTTGCACACTCAAGACACCTCTCTTTCACTCACTCTCACTCTCAGAAAAATTCCATTAGAGCTCAGACAGAGCTCCTAGCACCACCCTTAGAGGAACTCTTCCTCAGGGATCCTTCTTCCCATTGTCTGCTTGCTGTGAATCTCTACTGACTTGGGCGTCGGAGGGTCTTCCGCAGAGGGCACCCCCCCAAACCACCTTCTGCTCGAGGACTGTTTTGTAGGTCCTAGTCAGGAGTCGAGCCCGGATTCGAAGCCCCAACAGCACCTGAGTCGGAGAACGGATTTCCCCGGCAACAGATTGGCGCTAGAGGAAGGGCCGCAAGTCCCGTAAACTTGTATTCTAGGAGACAAGGATCCAGATTGGAAGAAAAATCCTCTAATGGCCAACCGGAAGAGAGCCGCCTATGAGGCTCAGGATCAGGCTGCACCTCAGAGGCCTGATCCAACCAACGGCATAGAGCCCTTGCTACCGCCACCAGCTGAAACCCATTCACCGTCAGCTCCGGCGGTGACCCTGGACCAGTTCGCCGCTCTGGTTCAACAGGTCCAGGCCCTGACCCAGCTTGTTCAAGGAGCTCAAAGGGTTTCTCACCCGGCGGCTCCTGTTCCGCCACTTCATGAAGAAGAGGCCACCCCCATTCTTCCAGTAACTCTTCACTCTAATTTGCTCGGGGCAACGGATTACCTTCACCAACCTGCAAGGGCGAAGCCAATGCCCCACCAGGCCAGAGGAGGGAGCCTGCTCAGATCCCGTCGGGCTCGCTCCCACTCCCCGATGTCTTCCCAAGATTTGACACTACTGCCGCCATCCCATCACCCGATCCCTCTTGTCACTCTGGATGAAGCAATCAGGCAGCAGATGCAAGAGATGCAACGAGAATAGCATCAAGAGTTAGACGCCGTCAGGCAGGCTCCTCTGTCCTAGCCGAAGACTGATCAGGGCGTCCCCTTCACCGAGAGGATCATAAGGAAAGTGATTCTCTCTCTTGTCAAGCTCCCTACCATCGAGCCCTACCACGGATCTACTGATCCTGATGACTACATCTACAGCTTTAAGTCCATCATATTGTTCCATGGAACGTCATATGCGATTCTATGCCGTGCTTTCCCCTCTACCCTTAGAAGGTTTGCTCGAACCTGGTTCAACAGCTTGAAGCCATGTTCTATTGATTCTTTTGACGAGCTGAGCTGTCTGTTTATCAGCCAGTTTGTCAGTAGCCATCGTCACCGGCAGAGATCCGATTCCCTCTTGGAAGTTAAGCAAAGAGAGGGGGAATCTCTGAAGAACTACCTCAGCTGT
Source organism: Calamus simplicifolius (assembly GCA_900491605.1). Taxonomy (NCBI): domain Eukaryota; kingdom Viridiplantae; phylum Streptophyta; class Magnoliopsida; order Arecales; family Arecaceae; genus Calamus; species Calamus simplicifolius. The sequence goes on from UESW01004013.1 coordinate 393,250, forward strand.
TTCAACACGGCCCTGCTAGAAGTCGACCACCTCAATCATGAGGTGGCCATGTCTGCCTTGGCCGGAGGGGTATCAAAAGCAGGAGACTTTTATTTGGCCATGGAGGTCAACTACTCGAAGAACCTTTCGGACATGATGTCTTTGGCGAACAAGTACGTCAGAGTCAAGGAGTCGAGAAGGTCGGCTCCATCCGAGCAGCAGAAGAAGAAGGAGGTGAAAAGCTCCGACAATCATCGAGCTATCGCCGCGCAAGCCCACCTTGGCCTCCTCCCCTCTGAGGCAACGGAGTCCGAAGGGACATGACTAAGTACTGCCGCTTCCACCGAGACCACGGGCATGATATCGAAGAGTGCTGGTAGCTTCGGAATGAAATCGAGCATCTAATCTGGCGGGGCATATTAGACCGATTCAGAGGGCCACCTGAGCCAGCGAATGAGGGAGGTCGTCAACCTGAACCTCGCCAGCTTCCTCCACCGAATCCCTCGGTTATTGGCAATATCAACATGATAGCGGCGATCGACTCTCCATCATCTGGGCCGAGTGAGGAGGAAAATCTGTCGAAGAAGGCTCGAATCGACGAGCTTGCTTTCTTTAATGAAGACCTGCAGGAGGTATAGTGCCCCACGACGATGCTCTAGTTGTATCTTTGAATATGAACAACTACGATGTACACTGCATTTTAATTGATAGAGGAAGTTCCGTTAATGTTTTGTACTTCGATGCCTTTGTGAAACTGAAATTCCAGGCGGAAAACCTCCGAGCCATGGAATCCACTACGGTGGGTTTCACGGGCGATTCTATAACCCCTAAGGGAGTCATTACTCTGATGGTCTGAGTCGGCACCTGGCCTCGCGTAGCTACTACGCTCATGGATTTCCTCGTGACTAAGCTTCGGTTCTCCTACAATGCCATCCTCGGCATGCCGGGGCAGACATCCCCCAAGGCCATCATTTCTATTCCCCATCTTGCCATGAAATTCCCCACTGAATGGGGAGTAGGGGTTGTTTGGGGTAGCCAGATTATTGCTCGGCATTGCTTTGTCGCCGACTTGCAGTCCAGGAAGCCCGAGGTGGATGGGCTAGATGCTCGTGAAGACTTCGCTGAGCAGCGAGGAGAACCAACCGAGGAACTAGAGGAAGTGCCGCTGGATGAAGCTCGGCCCGATCGAACCATAAAGATCGGGTCACAGCTAAAGGGAAAGCTTTGGCAAGACTTAATCAATTTCCTTTGGGAGAATGCCGATGTGTTCACCTGGTCTGCCTTAGATATGCCAGGGATTAGTCCAGATGTCTTAGTCCAACACCTCAGCATGGATGAGAATTTCGACCAGTCAAACAGAAGAAAATAAGCTTTGCCTCCGAGTGTCAGAAAGCTATCGAGGAAGAGGTGGACAAGCTCATCAAAGCCAACTTTATCCGGGAGATCAATTACCCCGACTGATTGGAAAATGTCGTCATGGTGAAAAAGTTGAGTGACAGGTGGAGGATTTGCATCGACTTCACTGACCTCAATAAAGCTTGCCCGAAGGACAGTTTTCCTCTCCCTCGATTGACCAACTCATAGATGCGACATCGGGCCATCAGTTGCTGACTTTCATGGATGCCTATTCGGAGTACAACCAAATCCGAATGATGCCCGAAGATGAGGAAAAGATAGCCTTCATCACCGACCGAGGTATCTATTGCTACCGAGTTATGCCTTTTGGTCTGAAAAATGCAGGTGCCACCTACCAAAGGTTGGTCAACAAAATCTTCAAAGAGCAAATCGGTCGGAACATGGAGGTGTATGTTGATGATATGCTGGTGAAAAGCAAGGATCTTGCAGAAAGCTTTGCAACGCTCCAGAAGTACCAGATGAAACCCAATCCAACTAAATGTGCCTTCGGAGTTAATTCTGGCAAGTTTCCTGGGCTTCATGGTTTCACAACGAGGAATTGAAGCGAATCCCCAAAAGATCCAAGCCCTGCAGCAAATGATCCCTCCGGTGTCGATCAGGAAGTGCAGCGTCTCACTGGGAGGATAGCGGCCCTCAGCCGCTTCATTGCTCGATCGGCCGAAAAATGTCTCCCCTTCTTCAAAGCTCTCCGATCGGCGAAGAATTTTCAATGGACCTCGAATTTCCAGAAGTCCTTCGAAGATCTTAAAAGATACTTCGGCTGACCACCTCTCCTTAGCAGTCCGAAGCAAGGAGGAACACTGAGTTTGTATTTGGTGGTTTCTGAGAGTGCCATTGGCTCAGTGTTGGTCAGGGAGGATAACAAGGTTCAGAGGCGATCTATTATGTCAGCAAATTGCTCAGGGATGCCGAGACAAGGTATACCTGGGTCGAGAAGGTGGTCTCTGCCCTGGTGACATCAGTCTGGAAACTACGGCCATATTTTTTAGGCGCATACCGTGGCAGTTCTGACCAACTAACCCATCAGATCTATCATCCATCACCCGGAGGCCTCGGGAAGGATGATCAAGTTGGCTATGGAGCTGAGCGAGCACGATATTCAATATTATCCTTGTCCAGCCATTAAAGCCCAAGTCCTGGCGGATTTCCTCCTGGAGTGTACCATACCGAGGATGGCTCTACCTCAGGTTCCCCTGAGCAACCGAAGCTCAACGCTCCATGGTTACTTCACGCCAACGGATCCTCCAGTGCGAGCGGCTCTGGCGCGGGTCTTGTCATCACTAGTCCAGAAGGAGCGACGTTTGAGTATGGCATCATTTCTCCTTCCCAACTTCCAACAATGAAGCAGAGTACGAGGCCCTAATTGCCGACTCCGCATCGCTCGGGAGCTCAAAGTCGAGAAGCTAAACGCTTACACTGACTCCAATTAGTGGCAGGCCAAGTACGAGGAGAATTCGAAGCCCGAGAGCCGAATATGGTTTGGTATTTGCAAAAGGTGCATGATTTGTTATCCCATTTCACTGAATTTGAAATTATTCAGATACCAAGGGCAGAAAATGCACGTGCCGACCTCTTATCTCGCCTAGCGACTGCAGACTCAATGGACCTTGAGCGAAAATTTCATTTGGAGGTCCTGGAGAAATCTAGCATCGCTGATTCTGATCAGATGATGCAAGTCGACACCGAGCCATCTTGGGCGGATCCCATTTATAAATATCTCAAAGAAGGGCTACTACCTGCCAACTGAAAAGAGGCAAGGAAACTGAAGATGCAATCCTCCCATTATGTCTTGATTGACGATAGGCTATACAAACGATCCTTCTCTATGCCTCTGCTTAAATGCCTCCGACCTTCGAAGGCTGATTATGCTTTTCGGGAGGTTCATGAAGGCATATGCGGCAACCACCTCGGCGGTAGAGCTTTGTGCCATAATATACTTCGCCAAGGATACTATTGGCCGACTATGCAGAAAGATGCCAACGACCTTGTGCGAGCTTGCGATTCATGTCAACAACATTCTAACATCCAAAGACTCCCTTCTACTCACTTGACCGCTATATCATCCCCCTGGCCCTTTGCCAAGTGGGGAATGGATATCCTCGGTCCTTTTCCCTTGCAATGGAACAAAGGAAGTTCTTATTGTTGTGATTGATTACTTCACCAAATGGGTTGAAGCCGAAGCAGTCGCCCAGATCACCGAGGCTCGGGCTAAAGATTTTGTTGGAGGTCCATCATTTGTTGGTTCGGTCTTCCCCACACAATCATCACCGATAATGGGAAGCAATTTGATAATCCAAGTTCTGAAAATTCTACGAGGATGGCATCGTTCATCGCTTCACATCGGTGGGACATCCCCAAGCTAATGGAGAAGCCGAGGTAACCAACCAACCCTCTTGTAGGAATTAAGGCTTGTCTTAATCGAGCATGAGGCAGGTGGGCGAAGAGCTCCACCACGTGCTATGGGCTTACCGAACCACCGAGAGGACACCCACGGGCCAAACTCCTTTCAAAATGACCTTCGGTACGGAAGCTGTCATTCCCATGGAGGTTGGGCTCCCTTCCCCTCGCGTGGAAGGTTATTCGGAGGAGTCTAATGATGAGCAATTCCGTGCCAACCTCGACCTACTGGAGGAGATCAAAGAGAAAGCGGATCAGAGTAGCTGCTACCAGCAGAGAGTGGCTCGCTATCATGCCTCCAGAGTCAAGGGAAAATCTTTTTCGCCCGATCTTGTCCTCCGAAAGGCGTCTGTCTCCAAACCAATGGAACAAGGAAAGCTGTCCGTAAACTGGGAAGGCCCTTATCAAGTGGCAGAAGTCGTCGGGCCCGGTACCTACAAGCTTCGGGATCTAGACGAAAAATCTATTCCTCGAACGTGGAACTCGATAATCTCCGTGCATATCATCAATAAAAGTATGCTCTTGCTAACCTCTTTTTTGTTCATTGAATTAAGTTTGGTTTTTAAAAGGCCTGCAAAATTCTTATAACTCTCCTTGAAAGCTACAATGAGAAGCAGGTCATATAAATCCTCGGCCGGCCAAGCGATCTCCGGACCTTGGCCGCGCCAAGTAAAATATATCCCAGCTGGGCTGGGAGGACTCCGTACCTTGGCAGCGCCAAGTAAAATATAATCTTTATAAATCCTCGGCAGGGCCGAGCGATCTCTAGACCTTGGCCGCGCCAAGTAAAATATATCCCAGCTGGGCAGGGAGGACTCAGTACCTTGGCAGCGCTAAGTAAAATATAATCTTTATAAATCCTCGGTCGGGCCGAGCGATCTCGGACCTTGGCCATGCTAAGTAAAATATATCCCAGCTGGGCTGGGAGACTCCATACCTTGGCAGCGCCAAGTAAAATATAATCTTGAAGCCTCGACTACAACCGAGTGATACATTTTCGGAGCCTCGGCTACAACCAAGTGATATATCTCTGAAGCCTCGGCTACAACCGAGTGATACATTTCCGAAGATTGGCTACAATCGAGTGATATACTTCTGAAGCCTCGGCTACAACCGAGTGATATACTTCTGAAGCCTCGGCTACAACCAGTGATATATCTCTGAATAATATGAAGCCTCGGTAGAACCGAGTGATATATCTCCGAATGATCTGAATACTCGGCCAAACCGAGTGATATCTCCGAATGATTTGAATCCTCGGCCGAACCGAGTGATATCTCCGAATGATCTGAATCCTCGGCCAAACCGTGATATCTCCGAATAATATGAAGCTCCGGCAGAACCGAGTGATATCTCCGAACAATATGAATCCTCGGCCAAACCGAGTGATATATCTCTGAATAATATGAAGCCTCGGCAGAACCAAGCGATATATCTCGAATGATCTAGAGCCTCAGACAAACCAAGTGATATCTCATACCTAAAATATTATCTAAAGCCTCAGTTGAATCGAGTGACTTCTCAGATGTTCTAAGATGACGAAAACATCCTGTTATACTTCGGCAGAGGTAAATGACTTCTTCCTGCCCATTTGTGATATCATGCGATTTATTTCTTGAATGTGGCCAAGGTCGCCCAGGCCTCCCTCTAACCTAAACAGAGGTGACTGCTTCCTCCACAGAAGACCAAATATCGCTGAAATGATCAGCCAAAGCAAAGTAGCTAAAATCGCTACTGAAAACAAGTAAAATACACTATGGAAAGCGTAGGGAAACTCTCAATACAACCATGCTAGAAAAGACATGAGTATTTAAAAAGGAAAGAAAATACTTTCTTTATTAATAAAAATTACAACCTCTTGAGAGGTATTACAAGTGCATCATGGCACAGGAAATAAAAACAAATAAAAAGCTCAGCCGAGCAACTTCGATTAGCTTCGGTTAATAATGATGTTCTGGCATCTAACCCAAGAAATCAGAGAAACCAGATAGCTCGCTGAACCATTGGTTAATGCCAAAGAGCAAAACTGCCATCCATGGGTCCCCTAGATGAATTAAGGGATCCAAAATGGGGTAAAGACCTATGGATACCGATGCTGAGGAAGCATCCCCCCAAAAGGAGTGCTGGACTGCCAGCCACTGCACAACAACATAAGCAGGGGACAAGCAGACTGACACAACCCTCCTCCTCTTTACGTAGTAAAAGATTCCTCAAGCAGATAAGCTGAGGAATCCAAATCGAGGGAGGAGGCGAAGTCCATGTTAGCCATGGGGGATACGTATGCCTTGCATTTCCAGTGGTCCCCATGACAAGTGACAAAGGACACACAGGAAGCGCATACGTGCGCTCCCCATATGACCTCTGTGGTCCTCCCGTGCGCTCTCCATATGACCTCCGAGAATTCCTTCCTTGAGGACTGGTCTCTCTTCAGCAGCTTCTCCATCACCCCAGCTATCTAGGGCAGCCAGCCTTCAAAAAGAAGGCTCGAACTTTCCACTTTCAACTTCAATGAAACAGACGCCATGAAAACCCTTGCCAGTCAAGGAAAGTCTTGGGAGATAGCCTAACACGACCCGCTCTCCCCATTTTATAGGCTACGGACCGGGGGCAGCCATTAAAACAGAAAACCCCGGATTCAAAACACCCTGGCCCTGCTACCACGTGATGGTTCAGGGTAAAAGAGTGCTTTCCTAAGCATGCCGAACACATTTCCCAGGCCTTGATGCAAGAAAAAAGATTTTCCTTTGACCTCGAATCAAGAGCCTTAAATGCAGGAAATCGTCCGTTGGTCCTGGGATACGGACAGGCCTGGGAAATTACCTTGTGAAAACGACGCCCTCGAATGGCGATCGAATGCTTACCTTGTACATTAAAAAGACCCACGTTGGAAAAGGCCAACAGGATAAATGCCTTACGCAAAAAAAAGCATCCTTTGGCGAATCACAAATCCGCCTCATCAGCCCGGGCAGAAAACAAAATGATTTCTCATAGAACGGACCGTCCGCCAAGGTACTCGCGTAGTTTTTGGCCATATCACGCCGAACCGTTTCCTATTTCGGATTGATAGAACTATCTGCCTGAACTCGGTTTCGACCAAGACACTTATCGAGGATCTAGCTGAACTATTCTATGCTTTGGCCCGAAGCCGAGCCATCTGCTATATTTCGGCCTAAACCGAGACATCGCTTTTTGCTTCGGCTCAAAGCCGAGATAGTCTCCTTATTTTGAGAAAAACCGAACATTCCCTTATCCCCTGGTCCAAACCAAGATAGCAACTCTCACCTCGGCGCTAATGGGACATTCGTTATGTTTCGGCAAAACCGAGCGATATACTACACTCCGACTGGAACTTGTGAAGTTCCCCTTACCCCGACCACGGGGACCACCGAATGAGCTGGCGCTACTCCCTCGCCATCATCTGACAAAACAACTATCTGTGGGGGAGAGACTCCGATAGCCTCCTATAGAATCTCCTCGGTAGCCTGATCTCCCCCCAATAACAGACCTTCCTCCGCACCGAAGGTTTGTAAATCGCCACCGGTACTTCAACACTTTCATCCTGCGGTGGCGAGGGACGGTGGCCAGCGCCATCCTTCCTAGGCCCCTAGGATGAGAGCCAGAGTGGCGGGACCTCTTCTCGGCCCTGTGCTTATCACTGGAACTGGACCTCTTGTGGTGTTTGCCCAGTTCCTCTCTCATTTGGCCTACAAATGCTGACCTTTCGGCTGCAGGCACAATGCGATTCATCGATTAAATTGTGCAAAAATCAAAATTAAAATTACCTTAGCACATTGATTGCAAAATAAGGCTTACCACGAGGGTTGATAGGACTCAATCCAGCAGCAAAAAGGGTATCCTCCGATAGAATGGCACTGGCCGGAAGTACTCGACTGCTGCGCAAGGTGATCAAATCCTTCTTCTCCTGCTCGAATAACTCTGGATGCGCCTCTGGATCCTTCACATAATGCTCCCACATCCAAGGAAAATCCGAGCCGATATTCCCTTCAACCATAAAAAATTGGGACTTCCATTCTTTTATCGACGACGGATTATCTGTGATCATCTTAAAAGATTTCCGGGGGCCAATGTAAGGCCCCTCAGAGGCCCTCCCAGAAACTAAGTTGTAGCATACCCAGAATATTGGAAGGGTTGCGGTTACCCCAATATGGCTGCACATCGAGATAAATCCGATAAGATTGCGCCAACTATTTGGAGCTACCATGGTGGGACATATATTATAAAACCTCATCACCTCCTGCAGCGGATGAAGAGGGAACCTAAGGCCTGCCCTCAAGCTTTCCTCGTAGTAGAACGCTCCAGCCCCTGGCTCCGATGTTACCCTATCATCGGCCTTTGGGAGCCACAGGATGACATCCTGAGGAACTCTGTAGTCGCGGCATATCCGTTCCAGATCCGTCAAAGTTATCTCTGAAACTACATCGTTTGGGCCCTTCATGTTCTCCAGCCAAGGAGCGAAACAGAAGCAAATCTGTGGAAAGGGAAAGAGAGAAAAGAGAAGGGTCTCTATGGAAGGAACGAAAGAGTATTGCAGGAAGGACGCTGCCCTGGCCTCTTTTCTCCCCTTTAAACAGCGTTTTGGAAAGTTGCCTTAAGCGTTAGGGCTCTCGCAATGGGTGTCGTAAACGCGAAGACCCTGCCACGTGAGACTCCCCCAATCACCTCTCACAGAATTCGAAGAGTTTCCTCTTCGTGCAACAGCAAATAATGATAGCGAATTGACAGCCCGTCAGTTTTGGAGCCATCATTACGCCTTTTCAAATCCTTCTGGGTAGGATTATTTTAGACTCTACTCCCTAAATCTGAAGTTACACTTCAGACTAGGGAGTGGGGGGCATGTGATGAGGGGTAAAAATATCATTGCATTAATGTTCGTGCAATCCAAGACATCGGGCTAAGGCTAGCCCATACACCCTGTCGCATAGCTATCACATCCGAAAGGCAGTAATGAGTAGGCTATCCCCTACAAACTGCTTTTGTGTATCAGTTGGCCGAGCTATTATTATGCCTCGCTGATCGAGCTATTATCAGATTATTATGCCTCGGCTGATCGAGCTATTATCAGTTGGCCGAGCTATTATTATGCCTCGGCTGATCGAGCTATTATCATACCCCCACAGGCCGAGCTATTGCCACTGAACCATCCTGCGCTTCGGTAGGCCGGGCCTCGTTATACCTCGAATAGCCGAACCATTCTGTGTCTCAAGAAGGCTGAACTATCCCATACCTCAGTAAATTGAGTCTCACCATACTTCGGCAGATTCAGCCATCTTCTATACCTCGGTCCGACCGAGGTACTCAAGCGCCTCTGCAGAATACACTTAAATTAACAAGATTTCAAATAGGAAATCATGCCTACGCTACCAGAAATGGCTTAGAGCCTATGTAGTCGCTGAATATTAAAGCACCGTTTGCTCTTCCTGGTCGTTGATCCTCTAACCAACCGGATACGGATCCTATCGGCCCTGTAACAGCCTGATTCGAATCAGTTTCGAATCCCAACAACTTTCAGATCCTCTGTGACGTGTCCAAGTAATCAGGTGATCACCTATAAATATCACAGCCTCAGATCCCCTAAGGTATGGCATTCTGCACACTCAAGACACCTCTCTTTCACTCACTCTCACTCTCAGAAAAATTCATTAGAGCTCAGACAGAGCTCCTAGCACCACCCTTAGAGGAACTCTTCCTCAGGGATCCTTCTCCTCATTGTCTGCTTGCTGTGAATCTTCACTGACTTGGACGTCGAGGGTCTTCCGCAGAGGGCATCCCCCAAACCGCCCTCTGCTCGAGGACTGTTTTGCAGGTCCCAGCCAGGAGGCGAGCCCGGATTTGAAGCTCCAACAGCATCCGAGTTGGAGAACGTATTTCCGTGGTAACAATTAAACCGAAATAATCCGAAACGAAATTAACAACTTTGCTCAGTAGCCTTCAAATCTTACCGTATGCGTTGTTAAAAAATAAGTAATCAGATCATTTAATATATTTTAAAATAATTAATCAAATTGTTTAATATTCTTGAAATTAAAGGAAGGGGACCTTCGTTGGAACCAAACTCCAATAGGGAATAATTGTATCTTTTTTTTTCCCCCTTCTTTTTGCCTCCATTGGCTTTTCTTTGAGCATTCTTTCGATATTCTAAGGGCGAGCAGCTAAGCATAATGCAATCCTAAAGTAACCAAACTCCAATGAACCCGTGCTCTTCATGATTTTAGTTATTTGATAATTGGGTGGTCCCCCGCCTAACACTCCCGGACAAGTTGCCACGCTATAATCGTCTATTGTCTCTTTGCCTGTTAGTTTTCAGAGGGAATAAAGGCACGTTACGCACGTAGTCAAAATATTTGAATGATGGTCCTAGTTTCACCAATTATAATTATTTTATTCTCAAGATAATATTTTCAATAGATCTGATCGTTTATTTTGAATTTTAAATATTTCTGAGCTAGTCCTGGACATGTGCGGTATACATGGCCACGAGAACAAAAGAAAAGGATAAAAAAAAGAAAAAAAAAACTACGATACATGAAAAGCTATCATAAAGAGTTGGTTGGCAATTTAATAATTATAAAAAAAAAAAAAAGGAGAACCAAATATTTATTTTAAAATTTTTTATCATAATAATAACGATAATTATGGTAGGAATGTTTGAACTAGTTTTCATGAATATAGGCCTTTATGCCTTGGTTAAATTTTGATGTCTTGCTTCTTTTTTTCTTTCTCAATTTTGTTTTAGTTTGAAGTAGGCTTGTGAATATGATGAAATTACAAGCTTTGGATTAATAACCTATCATGTTGGATGCTTAGAATTAAAAACAAAACTTTTAATTTTGCAAAATATGAAGTCTAATCTGAACCACNCCAACCGGAAGAGAGCCGCCTCTGAGGCTCAGGGTCAGGCTGCATCTCAGAGGCCTGATCCAACCAACGGCATGGAGCCCTTGCTACCGCCACCAGCTGAAACTCGTTCACCGTCAGCTCCGGCGGTGACCCTGGACCAGTTCGCCGCTCTGGTTCAGCAGGTTCAGGCCTTGACCCAGCTTGTTCAAGGAGCTTAAAGTGTTTCCCACCCGGCGGCTCCTGTTCCACCACTTCATGAAGAAGAGGCCGCCCCCATTCCTTCAGTAACTCTTCCCTCTAATCCGCTCGGGGCAGTGGGTTACCTTCACCAACCTGCAAGGGCAAAGCCAATGCCCCACCAGGCCAGAGGAGGGAGCCCACTTAGATCCCGTCGGGCTCACTCCCACTCCCCGGTGTCTTCCCAAGAATCGACACCGCTGCCGCCATCCCATCGCCCAATCCCTCCTGTCACTCTGGACGAAGGAATCAGGCAGTAGATGCAGGAGATGCGACGGGAATGGCGTCAGGAGTTAGACGCCATCAGGCAGGCTCCTCTGTCCCAGCCAAAGACGGATCAGGGGATCCCCTTCACCGAGAGGATCAAGAGAAAAGTGATTCCCCCTCATGTCAAGCTCCCTACCATCGAGCCCTACCATGGATCTACTGATCACGATGACCACCTCTGCAGCTTCAAGTCCATCATGATGTTCCATGGAGCGTCAGATGCGATTCTATGCCGTGCTTTCCCTCTACCCTTAGAGGGTCTGCTCGAACCTGGTTCAACAGCCTGAAGCCAGGTTCTATTGATTCTTTTGACGAGCTGAGCTATTTGTTTATCAGCCAGTTCGTCAGTTGCACCAAGGGCATAGATTCTGATGGAGATCGAGCACCAGATTCCTCGGCCTCCTCCCCTCCGAGGTAACGGGGTCCAAAGGGACATGATACCAAAGAGTGTTGGCAGCTCTGGAATGAAATCGAGCGTCTAATTCGGTGGGGCAGATTAGACCGATTCAGAGGGCCACCTGAGCCAGCGAATGAGGGAGGTCGTCAACCTGAACCTCGCTAGCTTCCTCTATCGAATCCCCCGATCATTGGCAATATCAACATGATAGCGGCGATCGAATCTCCATCATCTAGGCCGAGTGAGGGGGAAAATCTACCGAAGAAGGCTCAAATCGACGAGCTTGCTTTCTCTGATGAAGACCTACGGGAGGTACAGTACCCCCATGATGATGCTCTAGTTGTATCTTTGAATATGAACAACTACGATGTACACCGCATTTTAATTGATAATGGAAGCTCCGTTAATATTTTGTACTTCGATGCCTTTGTGAGATTGAACTTTCAGGCGAAAAACCTCTGAGCCATGGAATCCACTCTGGTGGGTTTCATGGGCGATTCTATAACCCCTGAGGGAGTCATTACTCTGACGGTCCGAGCTGGCACCTGGCCTCGCGTAGCTACTACGCTCATGGATTTCCTCGTGACTAAGCTTCGGTTTCCCTACAATGCCATCCTCGGCAGGCCGGGGTAGATATCCCTCAAGGCCATCATTTCTATTCCCCATCTTGCTATGAAATTCCCCACTGAATGGGGAGTAGGGGTTGTTCAGGGTAGCCAGATTATTGCTCGGCATTGCTTTGTCGCTGACTTGCAGTCCAGGAAGCCCGAGGTGGATGGGCTAGATGCTCGTGAAGATTTCGCTGAGCAGCGAGGAGAACCAACCGAGGAACTGGAGGAAGTGCCGCTGGATGAAGCTCGGCCCGACCGAACCATAAAGATCGGGTCACAGCTAAAGGAAAAGCTTCGGTAAGACTTAATTAATTTCTCTCGGGAGAATGCCGATGTGTTCGCCTGGTCTACCTTAGATATGCCAGGGATTAGTCTAGATGTCTTAGTCCATCACCTCAGCGTGGACGAGAGATTTCGACCAGCCAAACAGAAGAAAATAAGCTTTGCCCCCGAGCGTCAGAAAGCTATCAAGGAAGAGGTGGACAAGCTCATCAAAGCCAACTTTATCCGGGAGGTCAATTATCTCGACAAGTTGGTAAATGTTGTCATGGTAAAAAAGTCGAATGGCAAGTGGAGGATTTGCATCGACTTCACCGACCTCAATAAAGCTTAGCCGAAGGACAGTTTCCCTCTCCCTTGGATTGACCAACTCGTGGATTGACATCGGGCCATCAGATGCTGACTTTCATGGATGCATATTTGGGGTACAACCAAATCCGAATGGTGCCCGAAGATGAGGAAAAGACAGCCTTCATCACCGACCGAGGTATCTATTGCTACCGAGTTATGCCTTTTGGTCTAAAAAACATAGGTGCCACCTACCAAAGGCTGGTCAACAAAATCTTCAAGGAGCAAATTGGTCGGAACATGGAGGTGTATGTTGATGATATACTGGTGAAGAGCAAGGAGGCGCCCCACCATGTGGAGGACCTTGCGGAAAGCTTTGCAACGCTCGGAAGTACCAGATGAAGCTCAATCCAACTAAATGTGCCTCCGGTGTCGGTCAAGGAAGTGCAGCATCTCACTGGGAGGATAGCGGCCCTCAGCCGCTTCATTGCTCGATCGATCGAGAAATGCCTCCCCTTCTTCAAAGCCCTCCGGTCGGTGAAGAATTTCCAATGGACCTCGGATTGCCAGAAGTCCTTTGAAGATCTTAAAAGATACCTCGGCTCACCACCTCTCCTTAGCAGTCCGAAGCAAGGAGAAACACTGAGTTTGTATTTGGCTGTTTCTGAGAGTGCCATTGGCTCAGTGCTGGTCAGAGAGGATAACAAGGTTCAAAGGCCGATCTATTATGTCAGCAAATTGCTCAGGGATGCCGAGATAAGGTATACCTGGGTCAAGAAGGTGGTCTTGGCCCTAGTGACATCAGTCTGGAAACTGCGGCCATATTTCCAGGTGCATACCGTGGCGGTTCTGACCGACCAACCCATCAGATCTATCATCCATTGCCGGAGGCCTTGGGAAGGATGACCAAGTGGGCTGTGGAGCTGAGCAAGCACAACATTCAATATTATCCTCGTCCAGCCATTAAAGCCCAAGTCTTGGCGGATTTCCTCCTGGAGTGTACCATACCCGAGGATGGCTTTACCTCAGGTTCCCCTGAACAACCGAAGCTCAACGCTCCGTGGTTACTTCACGCCGATGGATCCTCCCGTACAAGCGGCTTTGGCCTGGGTCTTGTCATCACTAGTCCAGAAGGAGCGACGTTTGAGTATGGCTTCCATTTCTCCTTCTCAACTTCCAACAACGAAGCAGAGTACAAGGCCCTAATTGCCAAACTCCGCATCACTCAGGAGCTCAAAGTCGAGAAGCTAAATGCTTACAGTGACTCCCAATTAGTGGCAGGCCAAGTACGAGGAGAATTCGAAGCTCGAGAGCTGAATATGGTTCGGTATTTGCAAAAGGTGCATGATTTGTTATCCCATTTCACTGAATTTGAAATTATTCAGATACCAAGGGCAGAAAATGTACGCACCGACCTCTTATCTCACCTAGCGATTGCGGATACAATGGACCTTGAGCGAAAATTTCATTTGGAGGTCTTGCAGAAATTCAGCATTGTTGATTCTGATCAGATGATGCAAGTCGACACCGAGCCATCTTGGGCGGATTTCATATATAAATATCTCAAAGAAGGGCTACTACCTACCGACCGAAAAGAGGCAAGGAAACTGAAGATGCAATCCTCCCATTATGTCTTGATTAACGATCGGTTATACAAACGGTCCTTCTCTATGCCTCTGCTTAAATGCCTTCGACCTTCGGAGGCTGATTATGCTCTTCGAAAAGTTCATGAAGGCATATGCGGCAACCACCTCGGCGGCAGAGCTTTGTGCCATAAGATACTTCGCCAAGGCTACTATTGGCCGACTATGCAGAAAGATGCCAACAACCTTGTCCGAGCCTGCGATTCATGTCAACGACATTCTAACATTCAAAGACTCCCTTCTACTTACTTGACCGCTATATCATCCCCATGGCCCTTTGCCAAGTGGGGAATGGATATCCTCGGTCCTTTTTCCTTGCAACGGGACAAAGGAAGTTCTTATTTGTTGCGATTGATTACTTCACTAAATGGGTTGAAGCCAAAGCAGTCGCCCAGATCACCGAGGCTCGAGCTAAAGATTTTGTCTGGAGGTCCATCATTTGTCGTTTGGGTCTTCCCCACACAATCATCACCGATAATGGGAAGCAATTTGATAATCCCAAGTTTTGGGAATTCTGCGAGGATCATGACATCGTTCATCGCCTCACATCGGTGGGACATCCCCAAGCTAATGGAGAAGCCGAGGTAACCAACCGAACCCTCTTGCAGGGAATCAAGGCTCGTCTTAATTGAGCATGAGGCAAGTGGGTGGAAGAGCTCCACCACGTGTTATGGGCTTACCGAACCACCGAGAGGATGCCCACGGGCCAAACTCCTTTCAAAATGACCTTCGGCACGGAAGCTGTCATTCTTGTGAAGGTTGGGCTCCCTTCCCCTCGCGTGGAAGGTTATTCAGAGGAGTCTAATGACGAGCAACTCCATGCCAACCTCGACCTACTAGAGGAGATCAGAGAGAAAGCGCGGATCAAAGTAGCTGCCTACCAGCAGAGAGTGGCTCGCTATCATGCCTCCAGAGTCAAGGAAAAATCTTTCTCGTCCGATGATCTTGTCCTCCGAAAGGCATCTATCTCCAAACCAACGAAACAAGGAAAGCTGTCCCCGAACTGGAAAGGCCCCTATTAAGTGGCGGAAGTCATCGGGCCCAGTACCTATAAACGAGAAATCTATTCCTCGGACGTGGAACTCAGATAATCTTCGTGCATATCATCAATAAAAGTATGCTCTTGCTAACCTCATTTTTTATTCATTAAATTAAGTTTGGTTTTTAAAAGGTCTACAAAATTCTTATAACTCTCCTTGAAAGCTACAATAAGAAGCAGGTCATATAAATCCTTGGCCGGACCGAGCGATCTCCAGACCTTGACCGCGCAAAGTAAAATATATCCCAGCTGGGCTGGGAGGACTCCGTACCTTGGTGGCACCAAGTAAAATATAATCTTTATAAATCCTTGGCCGGGCCGAGCGATCTTCGGACCTTGGCCGCGCCAAGTAAAATATATCCCAGCTGGGCTGGGAGGACTCCGTACCTTGGCAGCGCTAAGTAAAATATAATCTTTATAAATCCTCGGCCGGGCCGAGCGATCTTCGGACCTTGGCCGCGCTAAGTAAAATATAACCCAGCTGGGCTAGGAGGACTCCATACCTTGGCAGCGCCAAGTAAAATATAATCTTGAAGCCTTGGCCACAGCCGAGTGATACATTTTTGGAGCCTCGGCTACAACCGAGTGATACATTTCCGAAGACTCGGCTACAACCGAGTGATATACTTCTGAGGCCTCGGCTACAACCGAGTGATATACTTCTGAAGCCTCGGCTACAACCGAGTGATATATCTCCGAATGATCTAGAGCCTCGACAAACCGAGTGATATCTCCATACCTAAAATATTATCTAAAGCCGCGGTCGAATCGAGTGACTTCTCAGATGTTCTAAGATGACGAAAATATTCTGTTATACTTCGGCAGAGGTAAGTGACTTCTTTCTGCCCATTAGCGATATCATGCGATTTATTCCTTGAATGTGGCCAAGGCTGCCCAGGCCTCCCTCTGACCTAAACAGAGGTGACTGCTTCCTCCACAGAAGACCAAATATTGCTGAAATGCTCAGCCAAAGCAAAGTAGCTAAAATTGCTACTGGAAACAAATAAAATACACTACGGAAAGCGTAGGGAAACTCTCAATACAACCATGCAAAAAAGACATTAGTATTTAAAAAGGGGTATGATAATAGCTCGATCAGCCGTAGTGCAGCTCCTATGGGGCCCCCACGGCCATTGACGCCGCTGCTTGGAGCTTCAATCGATCGCCCCTCACCTCCAGAAGCCATCTCAGTATCCAAAAATTTTGGGAGATCAGCTGAAAAGGTGATTAACGATGGCATTCCTCCATCCATTTTTAAACTACTCCTGGCGAGTATCCCGATCGCCCGGGCCATCAATTCCAACACTATTACTGTGAAACACGCTACGTGTCACTGCCTCAGTAGGCGCTCGCGAAAAACGAAGAGTTTCGCCCCCTTGTCGAAGAGGATCATTAATAACATTGAGGTGCTCGGGATGTGCCCCCTTTCTCGGGACCAAACTTCCTTCGTTTGGATCATGTCACCTGGAGCTATATTCCCTACGCCCGAACCTGCTCTTTGGACTAGGGAACCTCAGCCCGAGGCACCTTTTCTTTAGCCCGGACAAATCATTTACTTTACCTCGACCCTAGCTGAGTTATCTCAACTCCTATTAGGACGAGCTATTTCGAATAAGCCCGAAAGAACATTCCTTGGTGAAATTCGACCCAAAATCGGCTGAGTAGGGCACCTGATTAAAAGATGCCAAAGGCAACCTAGTTGTGGGATACGGGTTGTTATAGGCAGAAAAGAAAATCGCCGAACGCACATAATCAATTTCTTAAGAAAAGATGACAGCCAAGGCGATAAGGTGAAAACAAAAGGTTCATTTATTGATTATTGATCGAACTACAAAAGAAAAGAAGCAAAAATACATATGATGGCCCTGAAAAATCAAGGTTTAGGGTCAGACCCAGCGTCTCCTGCAGCAGCATCTGGGGAGGCATGACTCGGTTCGCCCTCTTCGAAAGTGCTTCGTTGAGATACCTCGGCAACCGCGTCAATGCCCAAAATAGCCTTGAGATCAACTTCCGAGATCTCCTCATACTCAGTTTCCTCGGTCCCCGGGATACAAGTCTCGTAGTGCTCAGCTTCTAGAAAAGACAAGTCCAACTTGGGATAGGCCTGAGAGATTTTAGCTCGCATCTCCTCCTCGCCGAACCGAAACGCATCGGCACAGGCCGCCCTATGCTCCTCGGTAAATTGAGCAGAGTTTTTGTATTCCTCTACCGCCAAGGAGGTCCGTGCATTTGCTTTGGCCAATTGCTTCTCTAGTTCGGAGTTCCTTCGGTGGCTCGAAGCCATTTCCTCTCCGAAGGTCCTCAGCCGCTCCTGAAACTCAAGCCCCATTTTGCTCACCTACAAGCAAAGGGCTGGGTAAGGCAAAAGTCGAAAAGCCAAAATGAAAAATAGTAGGAGATAACATACCTCTTCCTCCCGTTGAGTCATTTTCGCGTTCAACCCACGAACCTCATCGAGAGCCTTTGACTTGTCCGTCTCCACCTACTGGAGCCTAATCTTAAGACTATTAATCCGCGATTGTTTACCCTCATTCTCTAGGCAAGATTGGGCAAGGTCGGTAGTCAACTTGGCAATTTGACCTTGCTGCCATTTAGCCCGATCTTCACTGTCACCCAATTTCCTGCTTAAGTCAGCAATTTGTTCCTGCTGCATCCGGAACCTACGTTCCTCATCAGCAAGCCTTTTATCCGCCCTAGCCCTCATCTCATTCCACCTATTGTCGAAGCATTTCTGCATATCTTCTATCTCCTCGGTATGCTGTGATTGAATTTGTGACAGCTCCAAGCGGGCCTTGTCTGATTGCTCGGGGAAGCCCTGAAGCTCTGTACAGCAAGCTGAGAGGCCCTCTCTTTTGTAGCCGAAAGAGACTTATCCATCCTCTCAAGCTCGTTTTGGGAGGTCGCCAAGGATCAGGAAAGAGTGGTTGTCGAGTCCACCCTCTCCTTGAGGCAATCGATTTCTCTCCGGGCTTGAGCCCAAGCTCCGATGGCCAAGTGCAAATGCCATTTTAACGCCCTCATAATCAAAGCATTCTACGGAAAAATTGTATGTGAGAAAACGCGACCGAACTAACCGACTAAAACTTTTGTTTCGGTATAACGACTTACCCGAGAAGCATAATCCGAGGCAATCTTTGTGAGGGCGAGGTTATCGATCTCGGTGAGGAGGAAAGTTTCATTCGGCATCCCAGTATACTTGAAGGCCGCGTCAATGAGATCCATCGGATCATATCCTCTCGCCGAGGAACTCTCTCCCCTATGGAACACAGACTGCATTAAGGCAGCGAACATGTCATCCACCTTCGGGTCGTGTGAGAGAAAGTCCGCTCCCGAAGAGCTGATTTGGGAAGTTGCAGCCTTTGGAGCCATCATCCAGCTAACCTTCTCCACCAAGGCCCTCATTTGAGGAGCCTTGGGTGCTTCAGCTCCGACGAGGGGAGCCCCAACTTGGGCATTCCCTTCGCTCGGTGATCCCCCTTCCTCTTCAGACATTTCTTCGCCCTCGGTGGACTCCTCTAGAGCCTCAATTTCTCTTGGAGCCTCCAGTGCTTCGGCGGAGGGCCTTCCGACGGGAGACGTTCTGTGAAGCTCAATCACCGGTTCAATCGGTTCGATTTCCCCTTCGGTCTCCGCCGACTCTCCAATGGGTAGCCTAGACTGAGCTTCGGCAGCCACAACCATTTCTCCCACCTCGATTGATGCAGGGATCTTTTCCACGTCTACCTGTGACATTTCAAGACTGCCGGCCTCCAATAGAGAAGACCGAGAAACCCCGACCATGGGGACCACCGAATGAGCTGGCGCTACTCCCTCGCCATCATCTGACAAAACAACTATATGTGGAGGGGAGACTCCGATAGCCTCCTCTAGAATCCCCTCGGCAGCCTGATCTCCCCCCAATAACAGACCTTCCACCGGCACCGAAGGTTTGTAAACCGCCACCGGTACTTCAACACTTTCGTCCCGTGGCGGCGAGGGACGGTGGCCAGCGCCATCATTCCTAGGCCCCCTAGAATGGGATTCAGAGTGGCAGGACCTCTTCTCGGCCCTGTGTTTATCACTGGAACTGGACCTCCTGTGGCATTTGCCCAGTTCCTCTCTCATTTGGCCTACAAATGCTGACCTTTCGGCTGCAGGCACAATGCGATTCATCGATTAAATCGTGCAAAAATCAAAATTAAAATTACCTTAGCACATTGATTTCAAAATAAGGCTTACCACGAGGGTCGATAGAACTCAATCCAGCAGCAAAAAGGGCATCCTCTGATAGAAGGGTGCTGGCCGGAAGTGCTCAATTGCTGCGCAAGGTGATCAAATCCTTCTTCTCCCGCTCGGATAACTCTGAGTGCGCCTCTGGATCCTTCACATAATGCTCCCACACCCAAGGAAAATTCGAGCCGATATTCCCTTCAACTATAAAAAATCGGGACTTCCACTCTTTTATCGACGACGGATTATCTGTGATCATCTTAAAAGATTTTCGGGAGCCAATGTAAGGCCACTCAAAGGCCCTCCCAGAAAGTTATAGCATACCCGAAATATTGGAAGGGTTACGGTTACCCCAATACGACTGCACATCGAGATAAATCCGATGAGATTGCGCCAACTATTTGGGGCTACCATGGTGGGACATATGTTATAAAACCTCATCGCCTCCTACACCAGCGGATGAAGAGGGAACCTAAGGCCTGCCCTCAAGCTTTCCTCGTAGCAGAACACTCCAGCCCCTGGCTCCAATGTTACCCTATCATCGGCCTTTGGGAGCCGCAGGACGACATCCTAAGGAACTCTGTAGTTGCGGCGTATCCGTTCCAGATCTTCCAAAGTTATCTCCAAAACTACATCGTTTGGGCCCTTCATGTTCTCCAGCCAAGGAGCGAAACACAAGCAAATCTTTGGAAAGGGAAAGAGAGAAAAGAGAAGGGTCTCTATGGAAGGAACGAAAGAGTATTGCGGGAAGGACGCCACCCTGGCCTCCTTTCTCTCCTTTAAGCAGCGTTTTCGGAAAGTTGCCTTAAGCGTTAAGGCTCCCGCGGGTGTCGTAAACATGAAGACCCTGCCACGCGAGACTCCCCCAATCGCCGCTCACAGAATCCGGAGAGTTTCCTCTTCGTGCAACAGCAAATAATGATAGCGAATTGATGGCCCATCAGTTTTGGAGCCATCATTGCGCCTTTTCAAATCCTTCTGGGTAGGATTATTCTAGACTCTACTCCCTAAGTCTCGAGTTCAGACTAGGGAGTGAAGGGCATTTGATGAGGGGTACAAATATCATTGCATTAATGTTCACGCAATACAAGACATCGGGCTAAGGCTAGCCCATACACCCTGTCGCATACCTGTCACATCCGAAGCAATGAATAGGCTTCCCCTTCCAAACTGCTTTCGTGTAACAGTTGGCCAAGCTATTATTATACCTCGACTGATCGAGCTATTATCAGTTGGCCGAGCTATTATTATACCTCAGCTGATCGAGCTATTATCATACCCCCATAGGCTGAGCTATCGCCACCGAACCATCCTGCGCTTCGGTAGGCCGAACCTCGTTAAACCTCAGATAGCCGAGCCATTCTGTGTCCCAAGAAGGCCGAACTATCCCATACCTCGGTAAATTGAGTCTCACCATATTTCAGATTCAACCATCTTTTATACTCGGCTCGACCGAGGTACTCAAGCGCTTCTGCGGAATACACTTAAATTAACAAGATTTCAAATAGAAAATTATGCCTACGTTACTAGAAATGGCTTAGAGCCTATGTAGTCGCTGAATCTTGAAGCACCATCTGCTCTTCCTGGCCGTTGATCCTCTAACCAACTGAATACGGATCCTACCAGCCTTATAATAGCCTGATTCGAATCAGTTTCGAATCCCAATAACTTTCAGATCCTGACGTGTCCAAGGAATCAGGTGATCACCTATAAATATCACAGCCTCAGAGCCCCACAGGTATGGCATTCTGCACAATCAAGACATCTCTCTTTCACTCACTATCACTCTCAGAAAAATTTCATTAGAGCTCAGACAGAGCTCCTAGCAACACCCTCAGAGGAACTCTTTTTCAGGGATCCTTCTTCCCATTGTCTGCTTGCTATGAATCTTCACTGACTTGGGCGTCGGAGGGTCTTCCGTAGAGGGCACCCCTTCAAACCGCCCTCTACTCGAGGACTATTTTGCAAGTCCCAGCTAGGAGTCGAGCCTGAATTCGAAGCCCCAACAACACCCGAGTTGGAGAACGGACTTCCGCGGTAAGAGCTTGTAATTAGATAATGATAGAATAGATCGTTTTAATCGGTTGATCCTGATCATTGATTTTCAATGTAATGAGATTGAAGGAATGGCTCACTTATAAAGCAAAAAGCTAATCTATTACGTATCTTATAAAACAAGTTAGTCCATGAGCCTTTCTCTGTGCATTAATTATTGTGATTTCATCGGTGTATATTTATCGATTGATTCGATCTACAAGCTACTTAATAATTTATATGCGGCTGCTCTGCGAAGCTAACCAACCTCATACGGTCTCCTCTACTTCAAAAGTGGCGCAACCCCAGCTTTCACTCGAACCATATCTCTCACCATCTAATTTAAAATGGGTGGGCCAACTTTGCTAATGGTTGGCACCTAGATCTAAGGGTATGACCTCCATCCGAACCACGCTAATGCATCCATTCGGATTACAAGCTCTAGCAACGGAGCTGGATTAGATCTCCCAAGAATGGCTCTAGCTTATCATCGCGCCAAGAGGTCTTTTATGTTGATTTGATAACGACTGTTGTAAATACGTCATAGCGTCTGCTTACGGTTAGTATATACCGATAAGGTTTGATTTTGATTAGTTTACACCGAGGTGCACTAGCGAGCAATAAATGTAGTCTCTACGGCCATTAATTGGGAAAGCCGTTTTACGATTATCCATGGTCTGGCTCGTAGCAAAAACTCTTCTTCACGATTTTATGATTTTCCTTCAAAACATTCTCTCATAGGCAGCAAAAGGCTATTAATGGCTGCTATAAATCAGCTAACGTTGCAAGATGAGTGTTTAATATGACTTAAATTCTTTGCTCCTTTCTCTCTCTCCTTCTATTCTTATCCTTGCCATGTCTTTCCCTCTTCGCTAAGCTGACCTCGTCTCTCCCATGATGGAAGAAGTGTCTCAAATAAGTAAAGAACTTTCAGAGAGGAGTCCATGTTACCTCCGGCCATTAATGCTGTTGGAAAGGTTTTTGTTTGATGAAAGGGAGCTGTTGTTTGATGAAAGGGAGCTGCATGTTTCGAAGAAGACGACGCTGGAAGAAGCAAGCAAGGTGGTGGTATCGAGCCATGCGAACGAGCATTGCGAAGCTCTTCCTTGTGCAATGGGTGTTCTTCCGACAGGTGTTCTTTTAGATGAATCCAGGTTTTGCGAGGGGCTTCTGATGGCCAGAGGCGCCTCCTATTGCGGTCTAAATGAAGGTTTTGTTGGTGAAAATTATAAGGAGGTAGGGGGAGGAATGAAGTGCATTGAAGGGAAAGAAATGACAAGCTTTTCGAGTTCAACATCTTATGCTGTGGGTGTTAACTTAGTGAAAGGGCCGTGGACAATAGAGGAGGACAGGTAAGAAGAGAGAGGTGTAGTGACATGTTGATAAGAGGACTTAAAAAGAGTTCTTTTTTTGTTTAAATTATTGACTTCTTTTTTAACAAGTTTATTTCTCTTCTATTTTCTATTGCAGTCTGCTAATTAGATTAGTGGAACAGAATGGTGTTGGAAAATGGTCTCAAATTGCAAAGAAGTTGGTGGGTAGGATTGGGAAGCAATGTCGAGAAAGATGGCATAATCATTACGCCCTGATATCAAGGTGTGATACTTTTCTTTTTGCTTCCATCTTTTCCTTTTTTTTTTTTTCTTTTTTGGTTTTTCTTTGCTTTAAATATATTTGTTTTTATTCATGAAACACAATGCTTCAATGATTTCTCTATGAGTTGAAACTTTTTCTTTCTTCATTTTTGTTTTATATATATATAGATTATCTCTTGTGATGCATGTGTTATATCTTTATGTTCATTCATCTGACACCCCATCAATTTCTCTTCAGAAGAATTCATGGAGTGAAGAGGAAGAGAGGCTACTAGTGGAAGCACACAAGAAAGTTGGGAACCGATGGGCCGAGATAGCCAAGCAAATCCCTGGTAGAACCGAGAATTCTATTAAAAATCATTGGAATGCCACCAAGCGAAGGGAGAACTCAATGAGAAAGATCAAGAAAAAGGGAAGTCAGGGTGAAAGATTTCAACCGTCCATTCTAATGAAATACATTAGAAACACCACCTTTAAGGAGATTGCCACCACGAATGCTACCCCTTCCACAACCCCAACGAATGAACTCCAATTCACATTCCCATACCCATCCGAGCCTCTGTCATCAACTATAAGATTTTTCGAAGGTGAAATGCCATACCCATCCGAGCCTAGATTTTTTGAAGGTGAAATGCTGGCCATGCAAAATTATATTGACACATCCCATGGCCAACAGTCAGTTGGCATGAGGGCATTGGAGGAAGGATTTCATGCCCAGGATATCCAAGAGCCTTGTATGCATGACTCACTTGACCTCGTGAGCATTGAAGGCGATGATGATGAGTTCATGGGTATGGATGCAACTACATTCTTGGCTACTCCACCAGCACCCATCTTGTTACATGAGAAAGCTAGTCCTCCTATTACTGGCTCATATAATACTACTGTGTCTAGTGGCAGTTCTCTACAACAAGCAGACGCTTATCTTTCCTACCTTCTAAATGGCCCCCCTTTAACTTCTTTTAGTGTGGTTGAGAATGATACTTCAAAGGTTGCAGCCAATGAAGTCAAGAAAGATATAGATTTGTTTGAGATGATCTCCTCTTTTCAGTTCTCTAGCACTCAAAGAAGTTGAAGTGATAGTAGCTCCAATTATCTATACTCATGAATTATGATTAGGATATGTTTTGAGGCAATAAAATTGGATGTAAGAGCTATCCTCAAGTAGATAACATTTTCTTTCTTTTTTTTTTTTCTTTTTTTCCAAAGAATAGGAAAAGAATAGGACCATTAGGTTCATTCTTTTTTTCTTTGTAATTATTTTTAGGTGATATGAATGAAGGCAAGTTTAGCGTTTTGTTTGTGGTGCATTCTATTCTATTGATGGTTCTATTCTATTGATGGCTTTTGGCTGTATTAATGACTCTTTTATCTTTACCATGTATTTGGTGGAGAGACTTCTGCCCTTCCTTTTTATATATATTTTTAAGTACCAAATAAATACCATATTAAGATAATTTTAATTTGTTATTATGGTGCTAATTAATTCTTGTCGGCTTAAATTCAAATTGGAATTTATCGTAGGTGTCATTCATGAAAGACTGCTGAAAGACAAATCCTTCATCTCTAAATTGCGCATGCCCCACTACTACGTTGGAATAGGATTCATGCTTAGATTAAACACATGGAGAAGTATCAAATTCCATTAACCCTTTCCAAATGAATCCATCTCAAACGTAATGTTAGAGGAAGACTGACGTATCTACTGTACAGTACCCTGGCCACAACAAAGAGAATCGAACAAAATCTAAGGAGTAAAATTTGCCATGTCTTATATATATCAAAGAAATCCTAACTTGCCTTTGATGCTTTATGACGGTGCCACGTCCTTAAGCAACCAAGGCTAACCAAGGCTAAATGACTTGGTCTTGCTGGTGGTTTAAATAGAGAATTTATAACTTAATTTTTTATTTTTTATTTTGTTTTTAATAGTTTTAGGAATTTTACTTTGGCTGGATCAAAACGTCTCATTATGATATCTTCCAAGACAAACAATCTATAAAGCTGCCTCAGTCATCTGGCTTCGGAAATTGTTACTGCTTCACTGGCCTCTTCTCTCTTTTGTTGAGACACAGTGTCTTCCGAGAGATTGACGCAAAAGAAGCAATGCCAGTGCAACATGAGTGTTCTCCGAGAACCCGCTTGGCGGTTTTGGTGCAACAGATCATAGCTCTCAGTGCAAGCCGAAGCTAATTTCTAAAGTACGCTTGCCGAACCTGTCAGAAGGAATTCTCCTAAAACTTTCGCAAGCCGCTCAAAGCTCCCCAGCCGCTATGGAAACTCGAAGGAAGTAAAACCATTTCACTAAAGTAATGGATATTGCCATGTATCTCCATATATATATATATATATATTTACGTTACCTGTTGATGCTGGATCATCAGATTCCTCTATTGTTATGAGATCTCTTTCAAGAAGAAGAAAAAGTCCCCTTCTTCCTCCCCCTTCTCCCTTCTTATCCCCCTAACTTGTTTATTTTATTATTTTATTTTTCGCTACATGGTCATTCAGTGATAATGAATAATAAGGGTATTAAGAACTTGCTCATGAAGATAAGGATTTTCATGATGACCTTGATCATCCCAAGGGAATGTCAGGGTTAGTGGGGATGTCAGAGTCAGAGAAAAGGCATCTGGCTCTAAAATAGAAGTTCAGTGTCTCCTTTTTCTAGATAAACGGCGGTGTTTCAGTGCTTGTCTTATTCGAACCATTTAAAGCGTTATGATGTTTAACATTTCTCGATTTCTGTTCTGAATACGACGGTTTATCATGTTTAGTGGTTTTGACATGAACATTATTCTCGATTTGGGGGCCGCCCAGGACTGGGGGCCG
The DNA here is from genome assembly GCA_900491605.1 of Calamus simplicifolius. NCBI lineage: Eukaryota > Viridiplantae > Streptophyta > Magnoliopsida > Arecales > Arecaceae > Calamus > Calamus simplicifolius. Next base: position 419,331 of record UESW01004013.1, read on the forward strand.
CCCGGACTATGGGGGCCGCCCAGGACTGGGGGCCGCCCAGATCCTGGGGATCGCCCAGGACTGGGGGCCGCCCAGACTTCTGGGGACCGCCCAGGACTGGGGGCCACCCGGACTCTGGGGGCTGCCCGGACTCTGGGGGCCGCCCAGGACTGGGGGCCGCCCGGATTCTGGGGGCCGCCCAGGAATGGGGGCCGCCCAGACTCTGGGGCCACCCAGGACTGGGGGCCGCCCAGACTCTGGGGGCCGCCCAGGGCTGGGGACCGCCCAGGAATGGGGGCCGCCCAGACTCTGGGGACCGCCCAGGACTGGGGGTCGCCCAGACTCTGGGGGCCGCCCAGGACTGGGGGTTGCCCAGACCCTGGGGACTGCCCAGGACTGGGGGCCGTCCAGACTCTGGGGCCGCCTAGGAATGGGGGCCGCCCAGACTCTGGGGGCCGCCCAGACTCCGAGGGCCACCCAGGACTGGGGGCCGCCCAGACTCTGGGGGCCGCCTAGGACTGGGGACCGCCCAGGACTGGGGACCGCCCAGGACTGGGGGCCGCCCAGGGCTGGGGACAGCCCAGGAATGGGGGGCCGCCCAGACTCTGGGGACCGCCCAGGACTGGGGGTCGCCCAGACTTTGGGGGCCGCCCAGGACTGGGGGTTGCCCAGACCCTAGGGGCCACCTAGGACTGGGGGCCGCCCAAACTCTAGGGGCCACCCAGGATTGGGGGCCGCCCAGGACCGGGGGTTGTTCAGGACTAGGAACCAACTTTTATTTTCTAACTGTTTTATTTATTATCCATATCATATGCCCCCTCACCCATCTTCCTTGTATTCAGGTGTGTCATGCACGTGCGAGGGAGAAGGGCGAAAAATTCGAATTTCAAAACGTCCAGTACATGATAAGTGACATTTCGAAAAAGTGGAGAAAGGAGGGGAGGCACCTATCTCTAAGAGGATAGCATCTTTTCGTTTGTCCGGCTCCACTGATGGACTACCACGTGTCCCTGCGGTGCTCGAGGCGTCGCGTCTGATATATATAAAAAAGGGGGGAGCCATCCCTTTCCCTTAATCTTTGACTTCGTGTATCCTCCTGCGTTTTTTACCTCTTCAAGCCCAGGTCAGTCGACTCCTTCATTTCCCCTTTCTCTCTTTATGGATTCCTCCGTAGATAAGAAAGGTAAGGGCCCCTTGGTTGAGCCCTCCCGAGAGGAGATTCTTCAAGCACGTCGGCAGGCTCTGGGAGGGGTAGCCATCCATGGGGACCAACCCGTTGCTCGGTCCATACAGCCCGTGTCTAGGTTGTTATCTCAGTCCCCTAGGATTTCCTCTTCGTCTACCAGTCGTGAGGTAGGGCCTCCCGCGATTGTTTCTAAATTGGCTAGACCGGCGGACATTGCCTCTGTTATATCCTCTCAGGATCTCAGGAACCTTAGGGCCCAGTTCAGGATCCCTGATGACATTCGGCTCTCCGTTCCCCTTCCTGAGGATAGGGTCACTCTAGCGCGACCAGGTAAGGTCGCTTTATATGAAGAGTTTTTTAAGGGTGGTCTACGACTGCCTTTACATCCTTTTTTGTAAACTTATTGAACCGATATCGCCTTATCCCCGCACAGCTTACTCCTAATTCTATTCGTATTATATTTTCATTTCTAGTACTTTGTTCTTTTCATGGGGCTTCCGCTAGACTTTCTTTATTTAGAACACTATATAGGATTCGAAACCCAGTCAGGGATGGGTGGTGGAGTTTCGCATCGAGGCCCAAAAGGGTTCTTAGGCTTAATCTCCCTTCTAAGATCAAAGGGTGGAAATCTCGGTTTTTCTATGCACATCTGGAGGGGTTGGGTGTAGGTTGGGGTATCCCGGATACCAGTTCTAACCAGAATGCTAGTGTTGACGAGAGAGACCGTGAGCTTTTCAACACTCTAATCTCTACCATCATTCCCCCCAGTAAAGAATTGCTATCGGAGGATAATCTCCGGGAGGTTGCGTTCGTGCCGGTGTCGCTGGCTGCAGCGCCCGGTGAGCCTCGAAGAATTCATCTCTCTCTTTTCTTCTTATCCCTCTTCTTTGCATTTTAGCTAACCTATTTGGTATCTTTTTTAGCTAACCCTATGTTCACTATATCGCAGCAATGAAGTTTTCTCAAGACTTTTTGGTATCAAACCTTCGAAAGAGAGAGAGGAGCGAGCATGGCGCGGCAGGGAACGAACCTAAAAAGCCCCGTCAGTCAGGATCGGATGCCAGGCCCAGCCTCCGGCGGCTATTCCCGAAGCGACCTTGATAGAAGATAGCGAAGGAGAGACGAGTCCTCCAACGGGGATCCCGATAGATCCTGTCGAGAGGGAGCTTCCGGAGGTCATTCCATCCCCCACTAAGGGCGCTGGGGGATCTGTAGGGAGTGCGGAAGCAGTCGAATTGATTTGCCAGGTCCTTCGTCGTCAAAGGAAGTGGGCGTTCCTCCCCCGCTCCCTCAGATGCTTTAGGAAATCTATCTCCATCTCCCCAACCGCCTAATCAGGGTGCTGGGTACCAAAGTTGCTTGTCGGAGACAATTCTTAAACTTGCGATCCTGCCCAGGTTCCAAGATAAAATGAGGAAGGTAACACAAGAAGAGGCATTTGACACCATGTTCACAGCTGCGCTTCAGGTAAAGTTTCGACCTTTTCCTTTTGATTATCGAATTCGGGCATTCACTGAATGTATTTTGCAGATGTCTAATGGCCTTTTTGTACTGCGCGAAGACTTAAACAAGGCCAAGTCTCGGAAGTGTGAGCTTAGACAAAGAATTGGTGGAGACGAAGGCCCGAGAGTCAAAAGCACTACACGACCTTCGGGTTATTCGGGAGGATTATCGGACCTGGCGGGAAAGGCGGAAATGGAGCTGCAGAGCTTAGATGCTCAACTATCTGAGGTTCGGGCGAAGTTGTTGCCAACGGAAGAGAGGTTAAAAGAAACTACTCTTAGGCTAGAACATACGGAAAATCGAGCAGATAACGCGGAAGCTACGGCTCGCGATGCTGTAGAAAAATTGGTTCTAGCCGAGAAAGATGCTAAGAACGCTCTCGACAGAGTTGCAACAGTGATGACGGAGGCCCGGGAAAAGATAGCTGCGGTCAAGGCCGAAGCTCAAGAAAAGGTGGCCATAGCCGAAGCCAAAGTCCGGGATGCTATCAAGGAGTACAAGGGCTCCCCGGATTTTGAATCGGAGTTCCAGGAGGCCGCCCTAGACGCCTTTGTTCAAGGCTTTGAGAAGTGTAAACGGATGTTAGCCCGACACTTCAACTTAAAGAACCTTGAACGTTTTCGACCTGTGGATGACGAAGAAATTCCTGATATGGAGGTCGAAGACGTGGCGGGTAGGGTGGCGGCGACCAAAGATTCTGCTGCAGAAATGCCCCTCACTGAGGAGCCGGCTTCCGATCCCAATACAGAGAAGGAGCATTCAGAGAATTGATTGAGGATGCCTAAATTTATTTTGACTTTAGCTTTAGTTTTTCTATCCTTGACTTGGTCCTTTTAAAGGACCTCTTTTTGTAATGAATGTCTGACGAGACTTTATAAAGTTTCCTAGTAGATTAACTTTAAATGAGCAGATGTTACCTTTATTTATTTGGTGTTACTTAATATTTCATCTGCTTAATCTTGATTCCTACTTATGGATTAGGGAATCCGTCCACGAGTTGGCAGGAAATCCTAGTCTTCGGGTCGTTTTCCGGTGTGTTGTATTAAGATGTAAGTCCTAGAATGTTGATAAGGCAGTTTAGGGGCCCTGCAGGGGAGCTAATCCTGGGTTCAAAGCACGAAGCTCTTGGGATTGTGGGGCCACTTAGTGTTTTGTAGAATTGTACCTCGAGGGTAACCGAGTATCTGCCTATGGGCGTGACTCAAAACCATCTAAGTCAAGGCTGCTGAGCCAAGGATTTATACTTCTCAGGGTGTTATACCGGCCTGGGGGTGTCCTTTGGACTGTAGGGCCGCCGAGCCGCCTATCGTGGTTCGGGCCGCTTGAGTCACGGACTTGAACCTCCTCAGGGGCAAGTTATACCGGCCTGGGGGTGTCCTTTGGACTGTAGGGCCGTCGAGCCGCCTATCGTGGTTCGAGGCCGCTTGAGTCACGGACTTGAACCTCCTCAGGGGCAAGTTATACCGGCCTGGGGGTGTCCTTTGGACTGTAGGGCCGTCGAGCCGCCGTCTCGTGGTTCGAGGCCGCTTGAGTCAGGACTTGAACCTCCTCAGGGGTGGTTATACCGGCCTGGGGGTGTCCTTTGGAGGGCCGTCGAGCCGCCTCCTCGAGGCCGCTTGAGTCAGGACTTGAACCTCCTCAGGGGTAGTTATACCGGCCTGGGGGTGTCCTTTGGTAGGGCCGTCGAGCCGCCTGTCGTGGTCGAGGCCGCTTAAGTCAGGACTTGAACCTCCTCAGGGGTGTTACACCGGCCTGGGGGTGTCCTTTGGACCTAGGGCCGTCGAGCCGCCTGTCGTGGTCGAGGCCGCTTGAGTCAGGACTTGAACCTCCTCAGGGGTAGTTACACCGGCCTGGGGGTGTCCTTTGGACCTGTAGGGCCGTCGAGCCGCCTGTCGTGGTCGAGGCCGCTTAAGTCAGGACTTGAACCTCCTCAGGGGTAGTTACACCGGCCTGGGGGTGTCCTTTGGACCGTAGGGCCGTCGAGCCGCCTGTCCGGTCGAGGCCGCTTAAGTCAGGACTTGAACCTCCTCAGGGGTAGTTACACCGGCCTGGGGGTGTCCTTTGGACTAGGGCCGTCGAGCCGCTGAATTATTGAAAATATGTTCAAATGTGCAGGCTCATTAATATTTGGATAAATACATTACATTACTGGTAATACTGCCGAAGATTGTCTGCATTCCATGTTCGGGGATTAGTTGTCCGTAGATCTTCAAGCTGGTATGCTCCACGGTGAAGAACCTTTCTTACCCGATAGGGCCCTTCCCAGTTCGGGATAGTTTGCCCCCTTCCTGTTGGTTTGGATACCGAAGCTTTTCTTAGAACTAAGTCTCTCTGACGGAAGTCTTCGAGCGGACGCGGGTATTGTAATACCTCGCTACCTGTTGTTGGTATGCTGCCATTCTTAATTCGAGCCCGATCTCTTGCTTCATCAATGAGGTCAAGACTGGCTCTTAAGCTAGGGAGGTTGTCCGCTTCATTATATGTTTCCACTCGGCTACTTGGCAAGCCAATTTCAACGGGAATAACAGCTTCGGAACCAAAACCAGGTTGAATGGTGTTTCTCCTGTCGGTGTTCTGGGTGTCGTATGGTATGCCCAGAGTACACTCGGGAGCTCTTCTACCCACCTTCCTTTGGATGTATCCAATCTAGTTCTTAGTCCCCGTAATATCATGCGATTTGTAACCTCAGCCTCTCCGTTAGATTGTGGATGGCCGACGGAGGTGAATCGTTGCACGATACCGAGGTCAGTACAGAAAGTCCGAAAGGCGTTGTTGTCAAACTGTCGGCCATTGTCAGTGATAAGAGTGTGTGGATGCCGTAGCGACAAATAATGGCTTTCCAGAAAAAGGTTTTAACTTTAGCCTCAGTAATTCTGGCGAGTGCTTCAGCCTCGACCCATTTAGTAAAATAATCAATGGCCACTAGTAGAAATTTGCGCTGTCCTGTTGCAGGGGGAAAGGGCCGAGGATATCCATACCCCACTGAGCGAAGGGCCAGGGGGAAGAAAGAGAACTTAGCTGAGAAGATGGTTGCCGTTGAATGTAGGCATACCGTTGGCATGAATCACATCTTTTCACTAATTCTGTTGCATCCTCTTGCATGGTGAGCCAGTAGTATCCTTGTCGGAGAGCCTTGCGTGCTAAAGATCGTCCTCCAGAATGATTCCCACAGATGCCTTCATGAATTTCCCTAAGGACATAATCAGCATCTACTGAACTAACACATTTGAGGAGGGCTGAGAGAAGGATTTTTATAAAGTTGACCTTCTAATAGCACAAATTTAGAAGCCCTCCGCTTAAGCAGCTTAGCTTCTTCAAGATCAACTGGGAGAACGCCGTCTTTAGATACCGGACATAAGGTTCCATCCAGGTTTCTTTTTGGATAATGGGCAAAGCTTCCTCAGTAGCTTCGATGCTAGGTGCCTCCAGATACTCAATATAGGTCTTCCCCATAGAACTATCCATGGAGGTAGCTAATCGGGCCAACATGTCGGCCCTAGCATTTTCGCCTCTGGGTATATAACTAATAACAAAGTGATCCAATAAGGGAATTAATATCTAACTTTATTCAGATATTGAAACATGATAGGGTCACGGGCCTCATACTCTCCTGATACTTGGGCGGAAATGAGCTGTGAGTCGGTGAAGACTCGAAGACTTCTGATTCCCATCCATGCGCTAGCTTGATTCCGGTCAGCAAAGCCTCATACTCAGCTTGATTATTGGTGGCTCAAAGAGAAACGAAGAGCATATTCTACTATCGTGCCCTCCGGGCTAGCGAGAATGAGTCCAGCTCCGCCTTGTGAGTTAGAGGCCCCATCAACATGGAGGACCCAGGCTTCATGATCCTCACCTCATTATCCGAAGAATTCGGGGAAGTTCTTCTTGAGGCTGTTCAGACCAGGTGCATTCTACTAGAAATCAGCCAAAACCTGAGATTTCAAAGATGCCCTGGGTTGAAATGATAAGTCGAACTCTCCCAGTTTGATGGCCCACTTGGCTAACCGGCCAGAAGTGTCGGGCCGCGACAAAATAGCTCTGAGAGGTTGATCAGTGAGGACGACTATAGGATGAGCTTGGAAATAAGGTCTGAGTCGCCGGGCAGAAACGAATAGAGCGAAGATGACTTTCTCTGCTTTAGAATACCTCTCCTCCGGACCATGAAGTACTTTGCTGGTATAATATACAGGTCGTTGAACGGCATGGTCGCCGACACGCACCAAACAGAACTAACGGCCTCCGAAGAAGCCGCCAGATAAAGGAAAGCTTCTCTCCTCCTCCGGCTTAGATAACAGAGGTGGTGTAGACAAGAACTCCTTGAGTTCTTCAAAAGCTTGTTGGCATTCATCTGTCCATTCAAAGCCATCTGCTTTACGCAGGATTTTAAAGAAGGGCAAACATCTCTCAGCTGATCTGGACAGGAATCGGCTTAACGCTGCTATCCTCCCGGTGAGTTGTTGCACCTCCTTCTTACACATAGGTTGTCTCATACTGAGGATGGCTTGAATTTTCTCTGGGTTTGCTTCAATCCCACGCCGGGTGACAAGAAACCCAAGAATTTCCCTGCTGTAACTCCAAATGCACATTTGCGGGGTTGAGCTTTATTCTATGGAGCCGGAGGTTGTGGAAAGTTTCCTGCAGGTCAGCGACATGGTCGGTGGCATATGTGCTTTTTGTCAACATATCATCTACATACACTTCCATATTCCGGCCGAGTTGGCTTTTAAACACCTTGTTCATCAGCCTCTGATATGTAGCTCCGCGTTCTTCAATCCGAAGGGCATTACTTTATAACAATAAATGCCCTTCTCAGTGATAAAAGAAGTATGCTCTTCATCTGCGGGGTCCAATTTTATCTGATTATACCCTGAGAAGCATCCATGAAACTAAGGAGTTCATGACCAGAAGTCGAATCTACTAACTGGGGTCGATGCGGGGCAGCGGAAAACTGTCCTTAGGACAGGCTTTGTTCAAATCTGTGTAGTCGATGCATATTCTCCATCC
>UESW01004013.1:432004-569504 GCA_900491605.1 Calamus simplicifolius
ATTGATAGCGGAAGCTCCGTTAATGTTTTGTATTCGATGCCTTTGTGAGACTGAAACTCCAGGCAGAAAACCTCCGAGCCATGGAATCCACTCTGGTGGGTTTCATAGGTGACTCTATAACCCCCAAAGGAGTCATTACTCTGACGGTCCGAGCCGGCACCTGGCCTCACGCAGCTACTATGCTCATTAATTTCCTTGTGACTAAGCTTCGGTCCCCTTACAATGCCATCCTAGGCAGGCCAGGGCAGATATCCCTCAAGGCCATCATTTCTATTCCCATCTTGCCATGAAATTCCCCACTGAATGGAGAATAGGGGTTGTTCGGGGTAGCCAGATTATTGCTCGGCATTGCTTCATCACTGACTTGCAGTCCAGGAAGCCCGAAGTGGATGGGCTAGATGCTCGTGAAGACTTCGCTGAGCAGCGAGGAGAACCAGCCGAGGAACTGGAGGAAGTGCCGCTGGATGAAGCTCGGCCCGACCAAACCATAAAGATCGGGTTACAGCTAAAGAGAAAGCTTCGGCAAGACTTAATCAATTTCCTTCGGGAGAATGCCGATGTGTTCGCCTGGTCTGCCTCAGATATGCCAGGGATTAGTCAAGATGTCTTAGTCTATCACCTCAGCGTGGACGAGACATTTCAACCAGTCAAACAGAAGAAAAGAAGCTTTGCCCCCAAGCGTCAGAAAGCTATCGAGGAAGAGATGGACAAGCTCATCAAAGCCAACTTTATCTGGAAGGTCAATTACCCCAACTAGTTGGCAAACGTCATCATGGTGAAAAAGTCAAATGGCAAGTGGAAGATCTACATCGACTTCACCGACCTCAATAAAGCTTGCTCGAAGGACAGTTTCCCTCTCCCTCGGATTGACCAACTTGTAGATGAGACATTGGGCCATCAGATGCTGATTTTCATGGATGCCTATTTGGGATACAACCAAATCCGAATGGCACCCAAAGATGAGGAAAAGACAGCCTTCATCACCGACCAAGGTATCTATTGCTACCGAGTTATGCCTTTTGGTCTGAAAAATGCAGATGTCACCTACAAAGGCTGGTCAACAAAATCTTCAAGGAGCAAATCGGTCGGAACATGGAGGTGTATGTTGATGATATGCTGTGAAGATGTTGGCCCAGATGGCAACCCAAGAGGAGGGGTGAATTGGGTTCTTTAAAAATTTAACCTTTTGAAAACTATTGCTTTAAGTTAAATGAAATTAATGCAAGGCAAATATAAAGCACAAACAAGAGATAGAGATAGAGATAATGGAAGCACGGCAAACACAAAGATTTTATAGTGGTTCGGTGTATCCAACACCTACGTCCACTCCCAAGATCCACTTGGGTCCACACTATAATCTACTAGATTACAGCCGAGTTGTTTTACAAGCTCACAACTCAAAACTTGTTGTTTTACCCGGGATCACAACGAACCCAGCCGGTTTTCCGGGCTCACCAGCACAAAACCCTAAACTCAAGCTAATCTAGCTTGACCCGAGGTATACAACCTCCACTAGTTCAATCCCCCTGATTGAACTAGCACAAACAAAAAATAATTTTCAATAATACAAAGCTCCTCAAATGAGCAAATATTCAAAAATAACAAATAAGTTTAGAAAAGCCTGTTTGAAGTGATTGGATTTGAGCTTTTCTTCTTTTCTTCTTTTCCTCTCTTTGAGATGTTGAATCAGCCTCAGCTTTGATTCTTCAAATGTTGCAGATGAGAAGTTGGAAAAAAAACAGAGTTTCTTCTTTTTGAGAATCCTTCGATTTTTCAAGATTTGAATGCCTTGGATTCTTCTTTGAGCTTTTGGAGTGGAAGGATTTGAATTTGATGCTTTTCTCTTGGATTCAGGCTCAGGTTTCTCGGATTTTTGATTTGAAATTTTTCTATTTTCCGTCTCTTTTCAAACGGGTGTTTTTCCCTTTTTATAGATTTCTTTTAATCCGTTTTGGGAAGAAAACTAGCCGTTGGAGTGTACCTGGAAACAAAATATATCCGTTAGAAATTAGGTAAAAAGGAAATATTACCGTTAGAGCTGATCTGGCATTTTAAATTTTCGTCCCAGACAGGTTGGAGTCGGCTCCAACTTTTCAGGTGTCGGCTCCAAGTCGTTTTTCCAAAAATAGAAAGTTCTGAGTTCGTCGAGGAGTCGGCTCCGAAAAAGTTAAGTGTCGGCTCGCCATCGTCAGGTGTCGGCTCCCGAATACTGTAGGTGTCGGCTCCAGGATGCTCAAAAATCAACGTTCTTCCCCGCATCGGAGTCGGCTCCAGACACTGTAAGTGTCGACTCCGAAACTCTGGGTGTCGGCTCCGAAACTCTAGGTGTCGGCTCCGGACCGTATCAAAAATCAGAAGAAAATTTGAATGGCCATGGGGTCGGCTCCAGAATTCTAGGTGTCGACTCCAGGCTCTGAAACTTTGAAATTCTGATTTGCAATTGATTCAAAACATTTCTTAATTCCTTTAAATTGATCAAATATTTTTAAGTCCTGAAACACTTGTAAATCCATTAGTAATCAAATAAATATACTCAATTCCTTTATTAATCATCAAAATCAATAATTGGGTCAACAATCTCCCCCTTTTTGATGATTATAAAAACATTGAGTATATGCATAGTATTCTTAAATTAAAATTTTCAAGAAGTGATCCTCATAAGTAAGCTCCCCCTGAATAAGGTAGCTCCCCCTATGAAGTTCAAATTATCAATTGTTCGTTTGATACTTAGAATTTAGTCATTTCAATTTTCATTAATAATTGAATTAATGCTCAATGTGCAATCAATTATATCAATGTCAATCAAATAAGCTTTAATTGACTAATCAATGCATATACGACATAACTTTCTCCCCCTTTTTTGTAATCAACAAAAAGATAAAGAAAAGTTAAGTCAAAAGATAAATTGATAGATCAAAAGATAATTTCATTTCATCAAAAGTCAATTACAAAAAAACTTTCATCAAATCAAATTTGTCATTTAAATTACATCAGTTCATTACATCAAACTTCATTACATCAAAATTAAACTTTCATTACATCAAAATTAAACTTTCATTACATCTCAGTTCTAATTATCTTGTTAAATGATCTACAATCTTTGCATTCCTTCATTGAAGCTTGACATAGTCTTTTAATCTTTCATCAACAAATGTACAAGCAGTCAATTTTATCTTGAAGCTCGGCATTGCACTTTGAATAGTTTCAGAATCTCCACAAATATCTTTAAGTTCTTCAAAAATGTTCTTCAATCACACTTAAAGATTCCAGAGAAGAGCTAAGAGTTGATTCAATTTTGCAATCCGATCATCAAGGAATAAAGAGTTTCTTTAAGATTCATAAATTTGTTGTCAAACTCAGTCTTCAATTCATCCTTCTGAGCAGCAAGAAATTTTTGAGTTGCTCCAACTGAAGGTCTGAAAATCCGACTGAAGAAGTGGATGCACAGGTACAGGGGCAGGAGCAGGAGCAGGAGCTAGGATGCGAGAGGGAATCCTCATGATGGACCAGCCTCAAGGTGCAGAAGTCTGGCTCAGGGGCTCTCTCATCAAGTTGCCTTTCCTTTCCCACTGACCATTAACCTTACAAATCCCATCCGATGCAAAGTAGCCAAACTATAGTAATCGGTGTGTCTCAGGTTCTTTGATGGTTCATTCTCTAGAATACAACTCCTTGGCTCCTGAATACCATAGTAGAATCATGCCATAAGGTAGGATGATCTTCTCTTCCCTCCAGCCTCGGCCATATAAATATCATCATGCTGCTAGGTTAATAGGCTGACCAGTCAAACACTATCCATCACAATGTCCCTCGAGACATACTCAAAACGGGTCTTTGGGAACAAAATCCTACTGCAAATGTTGTGTAACAATCTTAATTCCAAGGGCAACTGATTAGCCCTAATTTCCTCAAATTCTTCAACCTCTTCCTAACATCCTTGATAAGGCCGCTGACCTATCACTGTGCATGTCAGCTGCTAATCCGGTAATGGGATGCTCAGGAGTTTCCTAATTTTTGAAAGTAAGATGAATCCTTCCTCTAACAGAGCTTACTAAACCACCATCTCCTCTAGATAAATTGAAATAAAATTCTTTTACTAAGGCTGGATAAGTGGGAACATCAAGAGAGCAGACTTATCCCAGCCAGCTCCTTAATTGATTACCAATTGAAAAACCCTCGGATTCAAAGAATCAAAATCAACTTTCTACCCATTGTGATTACCCTCCCTGCTAGGGTATCTACCTGAGGTGAAGGGTGTTAGGATTGTCTGAATGGAGGAATCCTCGCTTGGAGACGGCTCACGGACGGGTCGCCTCACGGAACGCTTCCCGGTCACCACGGCGCTCCAAACACCGAACCTCTCCTCTTAGGTGCCATTGGATCCTTAGGAAAGCTTGGGAGGAGTGGAATTAGAGATGGGGAGTTTTGAGAGAGTTTGGAGGGATTTGGTTGAGGATTGAAGTTAGGAAATGACGAGGTGTCGACTCTGCCCTAATAAATCAATTTTGGATCCCAGGTGTCGACTCCCGCAAAGTCGGGTGTCGACTCCAAATCGCTAACACAGTCAGCGCTCGAACTGGAGTCGGCTCCACTTATACGGGTGTCGGCTCCAAGGTCAGGGACCGAGAGCGACACAGACAAAGGTGTCGACTCCTCATTCTGAGGTGTCGACTCCAAGACAGTTTCAGAGAAAAATAATTGAGATTCAAACACTGAAACTTGTCAAAATAAATTCAATAAAATTTTGAAAAATCTTTGGAGTATTAAGAATCAAATGCTCAGATGACTAGATAATTTGTCCTTAAAATTATGAAAGGAATATCAAGAAATTAATAGAAATCTAGATAGTCATTCCTTAGGTTTCAAAATCATTCCAAAGGGTCACATATCCCTAATTCACCTCTAAGATAACAAAATCTCTCTTCACTCAAAGGTTTTGTAAATATATCAGCTAATTGTTCTTCAGTATTAACATATTCAAGACAAATTTCATTATTAGCTACATGTTCTCTTATAAAGTGATATCTAATTTCAATGTGTTTTGTTCTTGAATGTTGAATTGGATTTTTAGTTAATTTATTGCACTTGTGTTATCACATCTAATTGGAGTTTTATCAAGTGTTATGCCATAATCTTCAAGTTGTCTCTTAATCCAAAGGATTTGAGCACAGCAACTTCCAGCTGCAACATATTCTGCTTCAGCAGTAGATAATGCAACCGAATTTTGCTTTTTGCTAAACCAAGAGATTAAGTTACTTCCTAAGAATTGACATGCACCACTTGTGCTTTTTCTATCTAATTTACATCCAGCATAGTCAGAATCAGAATATGCAATCAAGTTTAATGTTGAGTCTCTAGAATACCATAAACCTACATTTTTAGTTCCACTTAAATATCTTAAGATTCTTTTTACAGCAATTAAGTGAGATTCTTTAGGTTCAGATTGAAATCTAGCACATAAACATACAGCAAACATGATATCTGGTCTACTAGCTGTTAAGTAAAGAAGAGATCCGATCATACCTCTGTAATATTTTTGATCTACTTTCTTACCATCTTCATCTTTGTCCAATTTGCATGAAGGACTCATAGGTGTTCCAAGTGGTTTGATTGACTCCATTCCAAACTTCTTGAGAAGTTCTTTTGTGTATTTGGCTTGATTGATGAAAATTCCTTCTTTGCTTTGCTTGATTTGAAGTCCTAGGAAGAAGTTGAGTTCTCCCATCATGCTCATTTCAAACTCACCCTGCATTAACTTAGCAAATTCTTGACATAACAAATTGTTAGTAGCACCGAATACAATATCATCAACATATATTTGTACTACTAATAAATCCTTGTCTTTTCTTTTCAAAAATAGTGTTTTATCAACATTTCCTCTTATAAAATCATTTTCAATTAGAAATTTACTTAATCTTTCATACCAAGCTCTAGGTGCTTGTTTTAAACCATATAGTGCTTTGTGTAATTTAAAAACATGATTTGGAAATTCATGATCTTCAAAACCAGGTGGTTGTTCAACAAAAACTTCCTCATTTATAAATCCATTTAAAAATGCACTTTTAACATCCATTTGAAATAAATTGATATGCATATGACATGCAAATGCAAGTAATAATCTAATTGCTTCTAAGTCTAGCTACAGGTGCAAAAGTTTCATCAAAATCAATTCCTTCTTCTTGATTATATCCTTTTGCAACTAATCTAGCTTTGTTTCTAATTACTATGCCATTTTCATCTAATTTATTTCTAAATACCCATTTTGATCCTATAACAGAATGATCTTTAGGTCTATCTACAAGAGTCCAAACATTATTTCTAGTAAATTGATTTAATTCTTCTTGCATAGCTAACATCCAATTATTATCTTTTTCAGCTTCTTCAATAGTTTTAGGTTCAATTTGAGATACAAATGCAAGATGATTATTGATGTTTCTCATTGATGATCTAGTTCTTACTCCTTGAGATGGATCACCTATAATTAATTCTTTTGGATGACCATAGGCATATCTCCAATCTCTAGGAAGATCTACATCATTATGATTTGCATCAACAACATCAACACTAGGAGAATCATTATCTTTAGCTTCTTGTTCATGATCTGAAGATACATCTATATTCAATTTTTCAATATCTCTTTCTAGAATGTTTGTATCTTCCTCATCATCAATCTTTTCAGAACTCGATGCTAAAGATTCATCAAAAATTACATGAATAGATTCTTCTACAATTAAGTTTCTCTTGTTAAACACTCTATAGGCTTTACTAGATGTTGAATATCCTAAGAAAATGCCTTCATCAGATTTTGCATCAAATTTTCCTAGATTATCTTTACCATTATTATGAATGAAACATTTACAACCAAATGCATGAAAGTAACTTATGTTTGGTTTTCTATTATTCCATAGTTCATAAGGAGTTTTCTTAATGATTGGCCTAATTAAAGCTCTATTAAGAATGTAACATGCCGTGTTTATAGCTTCCGCCCAAAAGTACTTTGGTAGGTTGCTTTCACATAGCATGGTACGGGCCATGTCTTCTAAGGTTCTATTTTTTCTTTCAACTACTCCATTTTGTGGTGTTCTAGGTGCTGAAAAATTATGATGAATGCCATTTTCTATGCAAAAGTTTTCAAATAAATGATTTTCAAATTCAGTGCCATGATCACTTCTTAGAGACACTATGGTGTTGTTTTTCTCATTTGTGACCTTCTTGAAGAATTTCAAAAATAATGGAAAGGTCTCATCTTTATGAGCTAAAAATAATACCCAAGTGTATCTAGAATAATCATCTACAATCACAAGACCATATTTCTTTCCTCCTAGACTTGTGGTTCTAGTAGGTCCAAAAAGATCCATGTGAAGTAGTTCAAGTGGCCTAGAAGTGGAAACAATATTTTTAGTTTTGAAAGAATTTCTAGTTTGTTTTCCAAATTGACATGCATCACAAATTTTGTTATTTTCAAAATCTAGTTGTGGAAGTCCTTTTACTAAATCCATTCTAATTAATTTTGAAATTAGGTGTGTGCTTGCATGACCTAATCTACGATGCCATAACCAACCAATCTCATTCATATTAGCATTATTAGCAACTAAGCAATGATTACTAGTAGACAAATTGTCTAAATCAATCAAGTATACATTGCCATTTCTATTTCCAATAAAAACAATGCTATTATCAATGGGATTAGAAACAGTGCAGATAGAAGCTTCAAATGATACTTTAAAACCTTTATCACATAATTGACTAATACTAATTAGATTATGTTTTAAACCATTAACATATAAGACATTTTCAATATATGTGGAGGGAGTTATTTGAATTTTACCAAACCCCATGATTTGGCCTTTGCCATTGTCACCAAATGTAACAACTCCTCCTCTTTTGCTTTCAAGGGTGATGAATTGATCCTTGTCACCCGTCATGTGTCTTGAGCAGCCACTATCGAGATACCACTTTCGCTTTGATCTTTTGGCCGCAAGACACTCCTGCAAAAATAATTAAGTCTTATATTAGGTACCCAAGCCTTCTTGGGTCCTTCATGGTTAGTAGCATAAAAGATTGTTCCTTTGGGAACCCATATTTTCTTCCTTTATTATTTAATTTTTTGTTACTTTTCTTGCATTACATTCATAGGATTTATGCCTTTCTTGTTACAATAATGACATGTAACATTATCTTATTTTGTTCTTTTCTAAAAAAGTTTTTGACAAATTTTTGTTTTAAGTTAGGTCTATATCCTAAACCAGCCTTATCATATAGCTCTTTGATTACTTAACAATAAATTAAGTTTTTCAGAACTATAAGTAAATTTATCAACAATATTTTATATTTATCAACTTCCTTCTTTAATTTATCATTTTCATTGGAAATTGATTCCTTTTCTTTTGTCAAATTTCATTTTCAGATTTCAGCATTTTAATCTCATTAGTAAGATTATCTTTTTCTTTAATAAAAATTGATTATCATTTTTCAAAACTTGTATTTCTTTTTCAAAATTTTAAAATCATCTACTAGTTCATTGAAAGCTTCAAATAATTCATCAAAAGCAAAATCATCACAAGGGTTTTCAGAACTTACCTCATGTCGTCGTTTGCCATAAAGCAAATGTTGCAACTTCTTTTTGTTCTTCCTCTGAAGAGGATTCATCGCTGTCGCTCCAAGTTGCAACATAGGCTTTCTTCTTCTTCTTGAAAGTCTTCTTCAGTTGAGGACAATCATATCTAAATGCCCCGGTTTCTTACACTCATAGCAAATCAAGGGGTCTTTCTCTTTGTCCTTGTCCTTTCCTTTTCTTTTTCTCCTTCCATCTTAATTCCAGATTTCTTCTTGTGGAAGGGTCTCTTTCTTCTCATGAATTTTTTGAATTTTCTTGCTAGAAGAGCTGTCTCATCATCATCATCATCATCACTGCAGCTTTCCTCACTTTCTGCAGCCTTAAGAGCTATAGTTTTCTTTTTCTTGACTTCCTCCTCTTGATGTTGTTTCATGGTTAGCTCATGGGTCATAAGGATCCAAGTAGCTCCTCCAAGGGTAAAGTGTTGAGGTCCTTGGCTTCTTGGATTGCTGTCACCTTTGCTTCCCAAGTCTTGGAAGTGACCTAAGAATTTTGCGAACAAGTTCAGAATTAGTATAGGTTTTCCCAAGACTTTTCAAACCATTTACAATATCAGTGAATCTAGTATACATGCATGCTATAGTTTCAGTTTGTTCCATGCTAAATAATTCATATTTATGAACAAGAATATTTATTTTAGATTCTTTTACTTGGTTAGTACCCTCATGGGTAACCTCTAATCTATCCCAAATCTCTTTTGCGGAATTACATGTAGAAATCGATTAAATTCGTTAGCATCTAATGAACAATATAAAACATTCATGGCCTTAGCATTGAGCTGTGCCATTTTCCTATCATTATCATTCCAATCCCTTTCGGGCTTAGGAACAATAGTGCCATCAACAATGTGTGGGTGTACTAGGTCCATTAATTATAACACCCCACAATTCATAATCAGAAGCTTGAATGAATATCCTCATTCTTGCTTTCCAATATGAATAGTTGGAACCATTAAATAAGGGAGGTCTATTTGTAGAATGACCTTCGGCAAATGAAGATCCAACTTGAGCTGCCATTTGGATCTTTAGCTCTTGATCGTGTGATCAAATAAAAATGAGCACTTGCTCTGATACCAATTGTTGGCCCAGATGGCAACCCAAGAGGGGGGTGAATTGGGTTCTTTAAAAATTTAAACCTTTTGAAAACTATTGCTTTAAGTTAAATGAAATTAAATGCAAGGCAAATATAAAGCACAAACAAGGAGATAGAGATAGAGATAATGGAAGCACGGCAAACACAAGATTTTATAGTGGTTCGGTGTATCCAACACCTACGTCCACTCCCAAGATTCACTTGGGTCCACACTATAATCGACTAGATTACAGCCGAGTTGTTTTACAAGATCACAACTCAAAACTTATTGTTTTCCCCCGGGATCACAACGAACCCAGCCGGTTTTCCGGGCTCACCAGCACAAAACCCTAAACTCAAGCTTATCTAGCTTGACCCGAGGTATACAACCTCCACTAGTTCAATCCCCCAGATTGAACCAGCACAAACAAGAATGAAAAGAATTTTTCAATAATACAAAGCTCCTCAAATGAGCAAATATTCAAATGAATGAACAAATAAGTTTAGAAAAGCCTATTTGAAGTAGATTGGAGTTGAGCTTTTCTTCTTTTCTTCTTTTCCTCTTCTCTTTGGAGATGTTGAATCAGGCCTCAGCTTTGATTCGTTGCAAATGTTGCGGATGAGAAGTTGGAAAATCTTCAAAAATAGTTTCTTCTTCCCCTTTGAGAATCCTTGATTTTTTTTCAAGATTGAATGCCTTGGATTCTTCTTTGAGCTTTGTGGAGTGGAAGGATTTGAATTTGAGTGCTTTTCTCTTGAGATTCAGCTCAGGCTTTCTCGGATTTTTGATTTGAAATTTTTCTATTTTTCGTCACTTTTCAAACGGGTGTTTTTCCTTTTTATAGATTTCTTTTAATCGTTTTGGGAAGAAAACTAGCCGTTGGAATGTACCTGGAAACAAAATATATCCGTTAGAAATTAGGTAAAAAGGAAATATTACCCTTAGAGCTGATCTGGCAATTTAAATTTTATCCCAGACAGGTTGGAGTCGGCTCCAACTTTTCAGGTGTCGGCTCCAAGTCGTTTTTCCAAAAATAGAAAGTTCTGAGTTCATCAAGGAGTCAACTCCGAAAAAGTTAGGTGTCGGCTCGCCATCGTCAGGTGTCGGCTCCCGAATACTGTAGGTGTCGACTCCAAGATGCTCAAAAAATCAACGTTCTATCCCCGCATCGGAGTCGGCTCCAGACACTGTAAGTGTCGACTCCGAAACTTGGGTGTTGGCTCTGAAACTCTAGGTGTCGGCTCTGGACCGTATCAAAAATCAGAAGAAAATTTGAATGGCCATGGGGTTGGCTCCAGGAATTCTAGGTGTGACTCAGGTTCTGAAACTTTGAAATTGATGTTTTGCAATTGATTCAAAACACATTTCTTAATTTATTTAAATTGATCAAATATTTTTGAGTCCTGAAATACTTGTCAAATCCATTAGTAATCAAATAAATATACTCAATTCCTTTATTAATCATCAAAATCAATAGTTGGGTCAACAGAAGAGCAAGGAGGCGTCCCACCATGTGGATGACCTTGCGGAAAGCTTTGCAACGCTCCGGAAGTACCAGATGAAGCTCAATCCAACTAAATGTACCTTCGGAGTTAATTTCGGCAAGTTCCTGGGCTTCATGGTTTCATAGCGGGGAATTGAAGCGAACCCCAAAAGATCCAAGCCCTGCAGCAAATGATCCCTCTGGTGTCGGTCAAGGAAGTGCAGCGTCTCACTGGGAGGATAACGGCCCTCAGCCGCTTCATTGCTCGATCGGCCAAAAAATGCCTCCCCTTCTTCAAAGCTCTTCGGCCGGCGAAGAATTTCCAATGGACCTCGGATTGCCGGAAGTCCTTCGAAGATCTTAAAAGATACCTCAGCTCACCACCTCTCCTTAGCAGTCCAAAGCAAGGAGAAACGCTGAGCTTATATTTGGCGGTTTCTGAGAGTGCCATCGGCTTAGTGCTGGCCAGGGAGGATAACAAGGTTCAAAGGCCGATCTATTATGTCAGCAAATTAACCAAGAATGCCGAGACAAGGTATACCCGGGTTGAGAAGGTGGTCTTGGCCCTAGTGACATCAGTCCGGAAGCTGCGGCCATATTTCCAGGCGCATACCATGGCGGTTCTGACCAACCAACCCATCAGATCTATCATCCATCGCCCGAAGGCCTCGGAAAAGGATGACCAAGTGGGCTGTGGAGCTGAGCGAGCACGACATTCAATATTATCCTCGTCCAGCCATTAAAGCCCAAGTCCTGGCGGATTTCCTCCTAGAGTGTGCCATACCCGAGGATGGCTCTACCTCAGGTTCCCCTGAGCAACCGAAGCTCAACGCTCCGTGGTTACTTCACGCCGATGGATCCTCCAGTGCGAGCGGCTCTGGTGCGGGTCTTATCATCACTAGTCCAGAAGGAGCGACGTTTGAGTACGGCATCCGTTTCTCCTTCCCAACTTCCAACAATGAAGCAAAGTATGATGCCCTAATTATCGGACTCCGCATCGCTCGGGAGTTCAAAGTCGAGAAGCTAAACGCTTACACTGACTCTCAATAAGTGGTAGGCCAAGTACGAGGAAAATTCAAAGCCCGAGAGCCAAATATGGTTCGGTATTTGCAAAAGGTGCATGATTTGTTATCCCATTTCACTGAATTTGAAATTATTCAAATACCAAGGGCAGAAAATGCACATGCCGACCTCTTATCTTGCCTAGCGACTACGGACTCAATGGACCTTGAGCGAAAATTTCATTTGGAGGTCCTGGAGAAATCCAACATCGCTGATTCTGATCCGATGATGCAAGTCGACACCGAGCCATCTTGGGCGGATCCCATATATAAATATCTCAAAGAAGGGCTACTACCTGCCGACCGAAAAGAGGCAAGTAAACTAAAGATGCAATCCTCCTATTATGTCTTGATTGACGATCGGCTATACAAACGATCCTTCTCTATGCCTCTGCTTAAATGCCTCCAACCTTCGGAGGTTGATTATGCTCTTCGGGAGGTTCATGAAGGCATATGCAGCAACCACCTCGATGGCAGAGCTTTGTTCCATAAGATACTTCGCCAAGGATACTATTGGCCGACTATGCAGAAAGATGCCAACGACCTTGTCCGAGCCTGCGATTCATGTCAACGACATTCTAACATCCAAAGACTCCCTTCTACTCACTTGACCGCTATATCATCCCCTGACCCTTCGCCAAGTGGGGAATGGATATCCTCGGTCCTTTTCCCCTTGCAACGGGACAAAGGAAGTTCTTATTTGTTGCGATTGATTACTTCATCAAATGGGTTGAAGCCGAAGGAGTCGCCCAGATCACCGAGGCTCGAGCTAAAGATTTTGTCTGCAGGTCCATTATTTGTCGTTTCAGTTTTCCCCACACAATCATCACCGACAATGGGAAGTCATTTGATAATCCCAAGTTCTGGAAATTCTGCGAGGATCATGGCATCGTTCATCGCCTCACATCAATGGGACATCCCCAAGCTAATGGAGAAGCCGAGGTAACCAACTGAACCCTCTTGCAAGGAATCAAGGCTCGTCTTAATCAAGCACGAGGCAAGTGGGTGGAAGAGCTCCACCACGTGCTATGGGCTTACCGAACCACGGAGAAGACGCCCACGGGCCAAACTCCTTTCAAAATAACCTTCGGCACGGAAGCTGTCATTCCTGTGAAGGTTGGGCT
Source organism: Calamus simplicifolius (assembly GCA_900491605.1). Taxonomy (NCBI): domain Eukaryota; kingdom Viridiplantae; phylum Streptophyta; class Magnoliopsida; order Arecales; family Arecaceae; genus Calamus; species Calamus simplicifolius. Next base: position 445,362 of record UESW01004013.1, read on the forward strand.
CCCTTCCCCTCGCGTTGAAGGTTATTCGGAGGAGTCTAATGATGAGCAACTCCATGCCAACCTCGACCTACTGGAGGAGATCAAAGAGAAAGCGCGGATCAGAGTAGCTGCCTACCAGCAGAGAGTGGCTCACTATCATGCCTCCAAAGTCAAGGGAAAATCTTTCTCGCCCGGTGATCTTGTCCTCCGAAAGGTGTCTGTCTCCAAACCAACGAAACAAGGAAAGTTGTCTCCGAACTAGGAAGGCCCCTATCAAGTGGCGGAAGTCATCGGGCCCGGTACCTACAAGCTCCAGGATCTAGACAGAAAATTCATTCCCCGGACGTGAAATTCAGACAACCTCCGCATATATCATCAGTAGGGTATGCCTTTTATAGGCCCGCCCCATTAACTGTGTTGGCATATTGCTTCTATGATTCATGGCATGGTCGCTACAATCACTTCTTCAAAAAATCATAATGAAAAACAGATGCCACTTACCAATTCTCGGCACGATCGAGCTGTCTACTTGAACAGGAAATCTTCGTACCTTGGTTGGGCCGAGTCCTATTCAACAAAGACTTGTTATGGCCGAGCACCCCCAGTACGGCTGGGGCTAAGTGATCTTCAAGCCTTCGGCCGGATTCAGGCAGCTTACAAGCCCCGATCGGACCAAAGGACGAAGAAACTTCGGTCGGATTCAGGCAGCTTACAAGCCCCGGCTGGACCAAAGGGCGAAGAAACTTCAGCCAGATTCGAGCAGCTTACAAGCTCCGGCCGGACCAAAGGCGAAGAAACTTCGGCCAGATTCGGGCAGCTTACAAGCCCCGGCCGGACCAAAGGGCAAAGAAACTTCGGCCGGATTCCGGCAGCTTACAAGCCCCGGCTAGAGCCGGAGTACATTTCTTACGAATGAAAGCCTCGGCCAAAGCCGAGGTACGTATCCTTGAAAGCCTTGGCCAAAGCCGAAGCCCATGAGGCCATGCGATGTCCATGAAAGTGAGAAATCACATCTCGAGGCGCAGTAAGCACATTTTTTGGTCATGGGCAGAAGGCAGAAAATCTTTTTCTGATCCTGAATCGGGAGCCTTAAATGCCTCGAATCGCCCATAAATCCTCGAGATACGAACAAATCTAGGGAATCTTCTGATGAAAGCAACGTCGTCCAATAACGATCGATTGCTTGGCGCGTGCGCAAAATAACCCTGCATGGGAAATGACCAAAGAATTAAATGCTCAAGAAAGAAAACGAGGCATTCTCTGACAATCATAAGACTCTTCCATCACCTTGGTCAAAAAAAGAACCGACCTCTTGCCTCGGACAAAGCCGAACCAAGACACTCTATTGCTGGCTAAAGTATCTTACTTATCTCAGTCGGATTTGGGCAGCTCGCAAGCCCCGGCCAAACCGAGTGATCTCCAAACAGTCTCCGAACTTCGGCAGGGCTGAGTGATATTCCCTGCGCCATGGCATCACCAGGAATACACTCCATGGTTCTTAGAGCCTTATCATGACTCGAGCAGCTTCCCAAAGCCTCGTCATGCCCAAATGGCTCCCTTAAACTTCAACGAAGCCAAGCTGTCGGCTATACCTCGGCCTCCTTGGCCTCGATCTCCTCAATCTCTTCAGCCTAAGCCAAGATTGCCTCCATACTTCAGAATAAACTGAGGTATCTCCTTTCGATTCAGTATAACTGAAAGTTATTTATGCCTCGGTCCGAGCCGAGGTATCTACCCTTACCCCAACTAAAACGGGGATGTAATACCCTAGTCTCGCCAGGATCTCCAAAGATCCCTCAAGGAATGTCTCGTTTGTGTATCTGACATAACGAGAACGAGCATTTCAAGGGTAGCACCGAATACAAAGGTTGTCGAAAGTCTCTATTCCATTCATTGAAAAGGGGGTACATGAGCCCTCACTGGGGCTTGTCATCTTCTCAGGGCGCTGCCGAGCTCCCCCACGCTGCAGAGCTAACTCGGCAATCTGTCACTGGAGGGATGCTACTTGCCCCTCCAGCCGGCTATTGGCCCGATGAAGGAGCTCGTTCTCTCTCATGGAAACAGCAGGTATTGCTCGGCCGCCCTCTGGAGTTGCTCACGGTCTGCGAACAATGACGCCAAGACCTCCCCATCGATGGTTATCGTAGTGCAGCTCCTATGGGGCCCCCACGGCCATTGACACCACTGCTTGGCGCTTCATTCGATCACCCCTCGCCTCCAGAAGCTATCTCAGTATCCAAAAATTTTGGAGATTAGCTGAAAAGGTGATTAACGATAGCATTCCCCATCCATTTTTAAACTACTCCTGGCGGGTATCCCGATCACCCGGGCCATCAATTCCAACACTATTACTGCGAAACACGCCACGTGTCACTGCCTCAGTAGGCACTACGGGAAACGAAGAGTTTCGCCCCTCGTCGAAGAGGATCATTAATAACATTGAGGCGCTCGGGATGCGCCCCTTTCTCGGGACCAAACTCCCTCCGTTCGGATCATGTCACCTGGAGCTATATTCCCTACGCCCGAACCTGCGCTTCGGACTAGGGAACCTCGGCAGGGCTGAGTCCTAAATCTCCGTACCTTGGCTCGAGGCACCTTTTGTTCACTCGGACAAATCATTTACTTTACCTCGACCATAGCCGAGTTATCCCAACTCCTATTAGGATGAGCTATTTTGAATAAGCCCAAAAGGACATTCCTTGGCGAAATTTAGCCCAGAGTCGGCTGAGTAGGGCGCCTGATTAAAAGATGCCAAAGGCAACCTAGTTGTGGGATACGGGTTGTTGTAGGCAGAAGGAAAAATCGCCAAACGCACATAAACAATTGCTCAAGAAAAGACGACAGCCAAGGCGACAAGGTGAAAACAAAAGGTTCATTTATTGATTATTGATCGAACTACAAAAGAAAAGAAGCGAAAATACATATGATAGCCCTAGAAAATCAAAGTTTAGGGTCATACACAGCGTCTCCTGCAGCAGCATCTGGGGAGGCATGACTCGGTTTGCCCTCTTCGAAAGTGCTTCGTTGAGATACCTCACAACCGCATCAATGCCCAAAATAGCCTCGAGATCAACATCCGAGATCTCCTCATACTCGGCTTCCTCGGCCCCCGGGGTACGAGTCTCGTAATGCTCGGCTTCTAGAAAAGACAAGTCCAACTCGGGATAGGCCTGAGAGATTTTAGCTCGTCTCCTCCTCGCCGAACAGAAACGCATCGACACAGGCCGCCCTATGCTCCTCGGTAAATTGAGCAGAGTTTTTGTATTCCTCCACCGCCAAGGAGGTCCATGCGTTTGCTTCGGCCAATTGCTTCTCTAGTTCGGAGTTCCTTCAGTGGCTCGAGGCCATTTCCTCTCCGAAGGTCCTCAGCCGCTCCTGAAACTCAAGCCCCATTTTGCTCACCTACAGGCAAAGGGCCGAGTAAGGCAAAAGTTGAAAAGCCAAAATGAAAAATAGTAGGAGATAACATACCTCTTCCTCCCATTGAGTCATTTTCATGTTCAACCCACGAACCTCATCGAGAGCCTTCGACTTGTCCGTCTCCACCTGCTGGAGCCTAATCTTAAGACTATTAATCCACGATTGTTTACCCTCATTCTTCAGGCAAGACTGGGCAAGGTCGGCAGTCAACTTAGCAATTTGACCTTACTGCCATTTAACCCGATCTTCACTGTCGCCCAATTTCTTGCTTAAGTCAGCAATCTGTTCCTGCTGCCTCCGGAACCTACGTTCCTCATCAGCAAGCCTTTTATCCCCTTAGCCCTCATCTCATTCCACCTATCGTCGAAGCATTTCCGCATATCATTTATCTCCTCGGCATGCTGAGATTGAATTCGCGACAACTCCAAGCGGGCCTTGTCTGATTGCTCGCGGAAGCCCTGAAGCTCATTGACCTGTACAGTAAGCTGAGAGGCCCTCTCTCTTGCAGCCGAAAGAGACTTACCCATCCTCTCAAGCTCCTTTTGGGAGGTCGCCAAGGATCGGAAAAGAGTGGTTGTCGAGTCCACCCTCTCCTTGAGGCAATCGATTTCTCTCGGGCTTGAGCCCAAGCTCCGATGGCCAAGTGCAAATGCCATTTTAACGCCCTCATAATCAAAGCATTCTATGAAAAAATTACATGTGAGAAAACGACCGAACTAACCGACTAAAACCTTTTTTCGGTATAAAACTTACCCGAGAAGCATAATCCGAGGCAATCTTCGTGAGGGCGAGGTTATCGATCTCGGTGAGGAGGAAGGTTTCATTCGGCACCCCAATATACCTGAAGGCCACATCAACGAGATCCACCGGATCATATCCTCCCCCGAGGAACTCTCTCCCCTATGGAACACAGACCGCATTAAGGCAGTGAACATGTCATCCATCTTCGGGTCGTGTGAGAGAAAATCTGCTCCCGAAGGGATGATCTGGGAAGTTGTGCCTCTGGAGCCATCATCCGGCTAACCTCCTCCACCAAGGCCCTTATCTGAGGAGCCTCGGGTGCTTCAGCTCCGACGAGGGGAGCCCAACTTGGACATTCCCTTTGTTCGGCGATCCCCCTTCCTCTTCAAACATTTCTTCGCCCCCGGCGGACTCCGCTAGAGCCTCAGTTTCTCTTGGGGCCTCCAGTGCTTCGGCGGAGGGCCTTCCGACGAGAGACGTTCTACGAAGCTCAATCACCAGTTCAACCGGTTGATTTCCCCTTCGGTCTCCGACTCTCCAATGGGTAGCCCAGACTGAGCTTCGGCAGCCACAACCATTTCTCCCACCTCGATTGAAGCAGGATCTTTTCCACGTCTACCTGTGACATTTCAGGACTGCCAGCCTCCAATAAAGAAGACCGAACAACCCCGACCACGGGGACCACCGAATGAGCTGCGCTACTCCCTCGCCATTATCTGACAAAACAACTATCTGTGGGGGAGAGACTCCGATAGCCTCCTCTAGAATCCCCTCGGCAGCCTGATCTCTCCCCAATAACAGACCTTCCTCCGGCATCGAAGGTTCGTAAATCACCACCGGTACTTCAACACTTTCGTCCCGCGGCGGCGAGGGACGGCGGCCAGCACCATCCTTCCTAGGCCCCTAGAATGGGAGCCAGAGTGGCGGGACCTCTTCTCGGCCCTGTGCTTATCACTGGAACTGGACCTCCTGTGGCGTTTGCCTAGTTCCTCCCTCATTTGGCCTACAAATGCTGACCTTTCGCTGCGGGCACAATGCAATTCATCGATTAAATCATGCAAAAATCAAAATTAAAATTACCTTAGCACATTGATTGCAAAATAAGGCTTACCACGAGGTCGATAGGACTCAATCCAGCAGCAAAAAGGGCATCCTCTAATAGAAGGGCGCTGGCCGAAAGTACTCGACTGCTGCGCAAGGTGATCAAATCCTTCTTCTCCCGCTCGGATAACTCTGGGTGCGCCTCTGGATCCTTCATATAACGCTCCCACACCCGAGAAAATCCGAGCCGATATTCCTTCAACCATAAAAAATCGGGACTTCCACTCTTTTATCGACGACGGATTATCTGTGATCATCTTAAAAGATTTTTGGGGGCCAATGTAAGGCCACTCAGAGGCCCTCCCAGAAACTAAGTTGTAGCATACCCGGAATATTGGAAGGGTTGCGGTTACCCCAACACGGCTGCACATCGAGATAAATCCGATGAGATTGTGCCAACTATTTGGAGCTACCATGGTGGGACATATGTTATAAAACCTCATCACCTTTGCACCAGCAGATGAAGAGGAAACCTAAGGCCTGCCCTCAAGCTTTCCTCGTAGCAGAACACTCCAGCTCCTGGCTCCGATGTTACCCTATCATCGCCTTCGGGAGCCACAGGATGACATCCTGAGGAACTCTGTAGAGGCGGCATATCCGTTCCAGATCCACCAAAGTTATCTCCGAAACCACATCGTTTGGGCCCTTCATGTTCTCCAGCCAAGTTGCGAAACACAAGCAAATCTGTGGAAAGGAAAGAGAGAAAAGAGAAGGGTCTCTATGGAAGGAACGAAAGATTATTGCGGGAAGGACGCCGCCCTAGCCTCTTTCTCCCCTTTAAACAGCGCTTCGGAAAGTTGCCTTAAGCGTTAAGGCTCCTGCAATGGGTGTCGTAAACGCGAAGACCCTGCCACGCGAGACTCCCCCAATCGCCGCTCACAGAATCCGAAGAGTTTCCTCTTCATGCAACAACAAATAATGATAGCGAATTGATGGCCCATCAGTTTCGGAGCCATCATTGCGCCTTTTCAAATCCTTCTGGGTAGGATTATTCTAGACTCTACTCCCTAAATCTGAAGTTACACTTTAGACTAGGGAGTGGGGGGCATGTGATGAGGTACTCAAGCGCCTATGCGGAATACACTTAAATTAACAAGATTTCAAATAGGAAATCATGCCTACGCTACCAGAAAATGGCCTAGAGCCTATGTAGTCACTGAATCTTGAAGCATCGTCTGCTCTTCCTGGCCGTTGATCCTCTAACCAACCAGATACGAATCCTACCAGCCCTGTAACAGCCTGATTCGAATCAGTTTCGAATCCCAAAACTTTCAGACCCTCTGTGACATGTCCAAGGAATCAGGTGATCGCCTATAAATATCACAGCCTCAGATCCCCTCAGGTACGGTATTTAGCACACTCAAGACACCCCTCTTTCACTCACTCACACTCTCAGAAAAACTCCATTAGAGCTCAGACAGAGCTCCTAGCATCACCCTTAGAGGAGCTCTTCCTCGGGGATCCTTCTCCTCATTGTTTGCTTGCTGTGAATCTCCACTGACTTGGGCATCGGAGGGTCTTCGCAGAGGGCATCCCCCCAAACCACCCTCTGATCGAGGACTGTTTTACAGTCCCGACCAGGAATCGAGTCTGGATTTGAAGCCCCAACAGCATCCGAGTCGAAGAATGGATTTCCGCGGCAACATATATATATAGCGAGAGAGGGAGAGGGAGAGGGAGAGGGAGAGGTGGGGCAAGGGTACATGAGTCCCATCGTAGCAAGAATTTGACGTGGCATTGGCCGGCAACTAGTGTACAAGGGAAATTTCTATCTACACCCCAAAATTTATTGTCCACACCCACATGTTTTTTTTTAAAAAAATAAAATTTTAAATTATCCTTCCTATGTTTTTTCATACCCATCTGAAACAAACCCTCCTTCCCCTTCCCCTTTTCCGACACCGACTCCCCCCTCTCTTTCGGCACCGACTCCTCCTTTCGGTTGACACAACTTCTCTTTCCCCGTTGGCACCTACTTCCTTCCACCCTTCAAGCCCGATTCCCCTCTTCCCTCCGGCACCGACTTCCCCTCCAGTCGGCATCGACTCCCTTTCCCCTTTTAACACTGGCTCCCCTCCCGGCATCGCCCCCAGCACCGGCTCCCCTTGGCCCCCCTCCCTCCGGCATCCCCCATCGGCCTCGGTCTCCCCTTGGCCCTCAGCTTCCCTCCCATGTCCTTTCCACTCACCACCTCCTCAGCACCGTCCCCTCCCCTTCCCTCCGGCACCGCATGGCCTCCCTGGCCCCTATCTTTTCTTACCCTTTGTTCGGTCCTGTTAGACCAAACAAAGCCCTTTTTTTGACCCATCAGGGTCGAACATGCAGCTTCCGTTCGATCCTGATAGATCGAACAGAGAAGGATGAGGAAGGAAGGGCTAGAGCGATCGGAGTCGGAGAGGGAAAGGGAGCCAGAGGGCTGGATCCGGGAGGGGGAGAAGACGGTGCTGGAAGGGGTTTATTTCAGATGGGTGTGAAGAGAAAATATGAAGGATGGTTTAGAAATATTATTTAAAAAAAATATGCAGGTGCCGAGAGTAATTTTTTGGGTGTAGATAGAAACTCCCGTGTATGGGATGAGCCCCACCATAGAGCTCTAGTTGATTTATTTTTATTTTTATTTTTTTTGGCACAAGAGCTCACCGCTGTTGTTACTTTTATTTTTATTTATTAAGAACGGCAATTTTAATCCACCCGATTCCTCATATTTAGTAGCGACAAACTTTGATAAACATTATTTTAGCCCTTAGAAATGAGTATAAATATATTCTTAATTCTTCTCATTTTCATCAATTTAGCTCTATATTTAAACATTATAATATTTTTTATATATTTTTATATATACAAAATTATTTTAGAATTTTACTAATTTGCCTCACTGCCATTGAAATCACAAGGCTTGAGATTAGCAACTTGATTCTTTCTTCCTTTATAGACATGATTAGTTTTTTGGTACAGACGGATGATCACACCAATTTAGGATGAGTCAAGTTCATATATCAAAATACAAAAATTGTATAAGAACAAGCGGACACGGATCTCTCAGCTTCCAACTCCAAAAATCAGAGTGGTGGGCCACTTTGGCAGCGATCCAGTCTGCCGCAACATTGGCTTCCCTATAGATAATCGTATCTAAACACAGTGAATGCCCTGTAGGAGAGAACGAATATCATAGATCAAGGGGTTGGTAGGCACATGATCGCAGTGATCTTGACGAAGCTAGCGAATCATTATAATAGCATCCCCTCAATAATAAAACAACGAGCGCCCAGGCTTTGAATGGTAGAGAAAATACCAGCCCAAGCAGCATACACATCCAACCTTCGAATCACAAAACCTGAGCCAGCAGCTCTACCACGAACACTCCCATCAAAGTTGATTTTGATAGACCCTAGAGGTGGGAGCTCCCAAAAATGAAGACCGTACACCGATGCATAGATAAGGCAGCATGGGAACCCCAGGGGCTAGGGCTATCAGAATCAAGAACAGTCCGACGAAAGTGTACTCAGCTGATAAGGAGAAGGCTGTCATGACAACCCTATGTGAAGAAGAGACTCATCAGAAAACACAACCTGGTTTCGAGATAACCAGACTTGATAGCAATGTAAGCCCTCGTCGTAGCCTTTGAAGGATGCCTCTCCCTAAGTCCAGTCTGATCAAGCCGAGGAAGAAGAGACAATAAGAAGCAGAACCAATGTCCCAAGGCCGGTCACCAGTAATTCACCAGATCTGTCTAGCCCTGGAGCAGGTAAAATAGCATTAGCAACCATCTTCTCCTCAGTACCACATAGCGGGCACGCAGGTGGGATACCCAAACCTCGTCCAGAGAGCACATAATAGGTAGGAAGACAATTCCGTGCAAGCTTCCAAACAAAAAGACGAACCCTAGGATGAATAGGAAGGTGCCAGATCCAAGCCACATCCAACGACTGTTGTGTGGTCTGTAAACCCTGAGGATGTCCCTGATAGGAGCATGGGCCAAACAGTATCTCTGCCAAACCCTAATGTCGGGAGTGTGACTCGGAACAAGAGGAATTGAAAGCATGTGTCGATGAAGATCATCCCCAAAGAAGCTGGACAGCAAAGGGGTATCCCAGGTAGAATGATCCTGAGTAGTAAGATCAATAACTCTCATCCCATTAGGAATGGCAGTGCTGACAAAGGTGGGCCATCGAGATAAGGAAAATCAGCAATCAACGTATCTCGAACAACATCCACTGAGCTCCATCATCAATCATCCACAATATGCTGTTTAGGATAGCCGGAGCATGCCGGAAGACCTCTTTCCAGAAGAAAGAATGCCTTCGGGAAGGCTATGGATTAACATAAGAAATCCAGTCACCGTATTTGGCACGCATGAATGAGCTTCACATACAATGCGGATCAAGCAAGAACTGAGTGGCATGCCTAGCAATCAATGCCTCCCTCCTAACAGTGAGGGACTGGATCCTAAGACCCCCCTTAGCAATCGGTAAGCAAACAGTATCCCAAGCCAATAGATAAACGCCATGTTCATCCTGCATCGAGGCCCAGAGGAAGTCCTGGAAGTATCTCTCAATCCTCCTCAAGCAAGTCAAAGGGACAGCAGCATTAGATAACAGATAGAGAGGAAGAGAAGAGAGCACCGATTGTAATAGAGTAATCCTCGCCATCATTGAAAGCCTAGCAACCTGCCACCCATCCAGTCGATCTCGGACCTGCCTCTCTAGGTCACAAAAGTAAGAGATCCTTGGCCTTTTTCTAGTTATAGGTATCCCCAGATAGGATAGCCAGTCAGCCTACACATAGATGCCATGATCTGCAAGATAGGCCCCTCAAGGTCGTAGCCAACCTCGGGCTAAAAAAATTAAGGATTTACTCAGATTAACTTTCTGTCCAAAGGCCAGGCAGTAAGTCTGAAGAATAGTGGCAAAAGTGGTAGCATTACTCATGGTAGCCCTGCCCAGGAGAATGCAGTCATCAACAAATAGTAGGTGGGACATCAAGGGCCCCTGGGGGCCAACCCTATATGGAAGTAGACTAGAGCCCTGCTGAGCCTGATGTTGAGCTCAAGATAAAGCATCAGCCAAGAGGACAAACAAAAATGAGGAAAGAGGGCAATCCTGTCTCAACCGACCTCAGAATGGAAGTAATCAGTCTGGGCTCCATTAATGAGGATAGAGAAAGACGGTCGGTGAACGCAGGCCATGATCCAGTCAATAAATAGCTCGTGAAACCCAAACTCATGAAGAGTTCGGTTAAGAACTTGCAGCACACTTTATCATAAGCTCCTCATGTCCAGCTTAACAGCCATAAGACACTGACGTCCTGCAGCTCTCTTAAGATTATGCATGAATTTCTGAGCTAATAGAGCATTATTAGTGATATTAAGCCCTCTGAGAAAAGTCTCCTGCTTTAGAAAAATGAGATGAGGGATAACCATACGCATCCGAGAGACCAAGAGTCGAGCACAGACCTTATATAAGGTAGTACAAAGACTGATAGGCCGGTAGTGCTGAGGAATGGAAGCATCAGGCTGTTTAGGTACTAGGGTGATGAAAGTTCGATTCCAATCAGAGGGAATAACTTTCAACTGGAAAATGAGCTGGATTGCCTGCACAACATCCTGGCCCAGAATACCCCAGTAGTGTGAAAAGAAGAAAGGAGGAAATCCATCAGGCCCAAGGGCCTTATCAGCACCTAGATCCCACAAAGCCATCCGAATATCCTCAGCAGTAATCGACCGGATAAGAAGGTCATTTCCCGCAACAGTGACTCTATTGGGGGTCAGAACATGGTAGACAGGGAGACCGGCACCAGTGTGCTCAGTCCATCTAGTCTTAAAAAAATGAAACAACTGATCCCTGATCACCTGGACATCCTCATGGAGCTGTCCCTCATCATCAGCTAAACGCTGGATGCGGTTACCCGCTCGACGTTTTAGAGTGGTTTGGTGAAAGAATCTAGTGTTACTATCCCCTTCTTGAATCCATTGGACCCAGGACCTTTGTCTCCAAAAGTCTCATGCTGCATCAGAAGGGAGTGGTGGAGTGCTAAGCTGGAACGGAGGGATTAAAGATCATAATATGAGAGAAGGCCCTCCTGGTCCTCTTTGGCCTGGAGAGTAATAATGATAGATTCAACCTGCTCAACTTGCCTCACAATGTCCCTCACTTTCTCTCTATTCCATCTAGAGAGGCAACGTCTAGCCAGAACCAAGTGCCTAGATAACCTATAAATGGCATTCCCTCTAACAGAAAGTCTCCAAACCTGAGAGATGATGGTCCGAGCAGCAGAATAGGATGTCTAGAACTTCTCAAATCTGAAATGTCTGCTCTGCTAAATAGTAACATCAATAGAAATAAGAATAGAATAGTGATCTGAGACAATTCTGGACAAGTAAGTGACAATGACAGTAGGGTAAAGTTGAAGCCAACTAGAAGTGGCCAAGGCCCTGTCCAATCTTTTCCAGACTCTAGCCAAACCCTGCCTATTGTTGCACTAAGTGAATTGAGACCCCTGGAATCTCAAATCCAAAAGGCCAGCATAAGATATAAAAGTCTTGAAAACGGCTGGTAGAACCAGTAGCTTGCTTATCCACTTTCTTCTCAGAGCCCTCCACGATACAGTTGAAGTCACCAGCAATAAGGGAGGGAAATCCATGGGCAAGAAGAGACTGAAGCTCATCCCAAAGTACTTGACGCTCTCGATAGTATGTACTGGCATAAACACCTGATAGGAGCCAAGGAATAGAGCTTCTCTTGGATATAACTATAGCAACTTGCTGGCCATAATAATGAAAAGCATCCACTCTAATGTTGTCGTTCCTCCATAGTACTAAAATACCACCAGAGAGACCAACAAACTCAACTGCATAAGACTCCCAAAATCTGGACATCAGTCTGCGGAATTGAGCCAGACTAGCTCCAGATAACTGAGTCTCCAATAGAATACAAATGTCAAAACTATGAAGCTGCAAAAGCCTCCCAAATGAGGAGCGAAATGATGATTTTAGTACTCCTCTCACATTCCAGATAAGTAACTTCATTCTGAGGCTTGATTGGGGGGAACCCCGATCTTTACCCCTGACATCTCCTCATCACATTCCCCAGGACCCTTAGCACTGCAGTCAATAGTCTGGGATGAGTCCATTACCTTAATAGTAAGTCGGCTGGATGGCCTGCTTCAGTAGCAGCACAGCAAGTCTCATGGATACAACCCACCATCTGGTTTGACTAAGTGGTAACTGATCCAATCCCCAGTTCGGGCCCAACCTTGCAACGGGACTTCTTGGTTCCCGGATCAGACAGAATATTCGACCCCGGGCAGGGTTTGAGGAAGCTGAAAAGGTAAAGGAAGCATGCTCACTGCCTTAAACTGCGAGAGGGCCTTCCCTTTTGCTTTGGAGGATCTGGAAGGCACTCTCTATGTCATAGGCTCTACAGGGCGAGCCTAATTAGATGGACCCAAATTGGATTCTTTACGGGACTTCGGGCTCCCCGGCCCTTTCCCAAAGCTCAAATTATTAAAAGGATTGGCCTCACTGCTTCAGGTAGGAGGCCATCAATCTTCAGGTTATCAGTCTGGATCCCTTCCACAATGGCAACCGACACACTATCAATAGCTCGGCACGTAGAGATGGAATGAACGTTTTCTCCTAAGTCATCAACCCAACCGAGGAGGAGGAAGACAGACCCCCCCCCGCTTTGAACCTTGAATAGATTGAACCCCTGGAATGGCAGTGGACTGACCGTTTTGCCAACGAGCAATTTTCTTGGGTACCTGCCAACCATCCTTAGAAACAGGGAAGGGAGCATAAGATGGCTGAGCCACCTCCCTAGGTGCCGGATTTTGATCCTGAGTTGGCCTACGGCGCCGGATCGCAGTCATCCAGGGGCCAAACCTAGGGCTAGTCAATGAAGGTGCCTGATCCTCCAACGACACGCAAGACCCTGCAAAGTGCCGGGAGACATAGTAGACCAGAGGCCATCAATGTTATCGTAAGAGAACTGCTGCCAGAAGGACTCCCCAATCCCTCGGACATGCGCCTCTGGCCGAAGGGGACTGGCCAGGTCAACACGGACACAAGCACGGGCAAAGCCTCTGGGATTCCTCGCTTTGGTAGAGTCATTCACAAACAGGAATTCTCCAGCCACCGATATAATAGAGGATAAGATGTCCTTTGTCTAGAATTCCATAGGAAAAAGAGGAAGGCAGATCCAAAGCAGTGCTTGAAGTAGAGAATCCACGGCCGGAATGAATTCAGGCTTCCATTCGCAATCGCAAGCATCTGACCATTAACCACCTAGGGCCTCCCAAGGACTAGGGCTTTGGCTTGAGAGTCTGAGAAATGGAGGATGAAGTGCCAATGAGCCAAGAAAATCGCATCAACCTCCCTCGGAATGTCAGCGCGATGAAGTTCTCTGATAATTGCCTCGACGGAATCCATCGGGAGAGACACCGGGCAAGGATTGCCTAATTCCCCCAGTTGCTTACCTTATTCTCCAGCGACTGAATCGGAACCTGGATGATGCCCGGGAACAGTCGATAAGCTCCACAGTCTCAGTCGGGGAGGGCGATGGGGCAACCTACTCGAATCGGCCAACCAAAGCACGATGCCATGGTCCTTCGGTCCTCTTTGGCTCATCGGACACTGCTGGAGAGGGTGCAGAAGGGTGTGACATAGCTCAGACACTGTTGATCGAAAACATAGACACAATACACCGGAATCGGAGAAGATAAAGATGCAGCATGAATCTTAAAGAGCATCCAACAACACACAACGGAGCTAAAGAAGACCACTTAGATATGATTAGTTCACCAATGAGCTTCGATTGAATTGGATTTCCATATTTCAAAAAATAAAGAACAAATTAGTAAATCCAATGAAATTAGCAAACCATAGTCTCTCCGCACGTTTTCAAATCTAGTGAGGCAGGATCAGTGAATCAAACGCGCCCTACGTGGAAGAAGAACTTGTCCAGATTGATCATGCTCTTTGCAAAGAAAGAAAAACTCCAATTATAGATGGTAGGAAGTGATGTGATTGTTGATCTCCATTCATATTGCATTCATGCTAGTAGTGGCCCATCATGATCAGCATATATATGCTATTTGCTTGAAATGGTATTTATTATGACAGCGTGGTGGTTGGTTGACCGAGCTTCACTATGACTGGATGAGAGATGCCGCTGCCATACGAGCAGCCATGGTAGGTGAGGTGCCATTCAGTGATGATTAATGCCACTGCATCCACCAATGATGGATGGATATAGACAGCCATCTCCAATCCAAAGTCAAAAGGATGGATAGGTCCATTGCGTTTCGTTTGGGTGAATCCGCTCCCGTCCTGGATAACACCGATCTTCCCAAGATCCAATTTAGTTGCTGAGCCGCCGGCTTGTTATTCGTTGCAATTATTAAAATTATTGGGACCAAGATACTCACACAAATAGAGCAACCTAAGGTTACAACACACAAGCTTACTTATTGATCTAAGTAATTAATAATAAATAAATTTAAATTATAAATATATAGTATAGTTATCAGATTCAGTCCGGATGTTGATCCGATCAAAGGCTCGGATCATCAGATCACTGATTCAACCGTTGGATCACTAGTTGAACCATCGATCAATTATTTTAATATAAAAATATATTTATATTAATAAACATTAATTTTTAATAAAAAATTAAGGTTAACATGATAATAAAATCGATGATCCCATTCAGTTTGGGCTGGATTGACTGGTTCATGGGTTTACTGGTTCACGAATGAACCGGATGAGTTCATCGGATTATTTTGGATCACTTACACATCCGGTTTTACGTTAGAACTGGACCGGCTTAGCCTCAAAGTGGCGGTTCAGTCCGATTCTAACAACTATGATGTATAAAACTTTTTTTTTCATTAATATAGAATTAAATTTTAAGTATTATAATTTTCTTCCTTGCAATGCGATAATCTTGTCAAACCATATGGCTCAAAAAATTTATGCGAAAGTTAATTAGTAGAAGGTGAATTTGAGTTATAAATATATAACTCTTTATTTTTTATTTAATATAAAATTAAATTTAAAATATCATAAAAGATGATAATTAAATTTTTTTAGAAAGAAAAAAGAATTAAAAATTATACCTCCATTTGGTATAGCTTCCTCGTGCCTTTGTTTGCAAGAAAAGAGGGGGATCCAAGAGACCCTTGTAAGTTCTAACCACCCATCCTAGCCCACATGTCATGGCCCTGCGATCAAAATATACACCACTGTCATGCTGCGAGGGTAATTGCCATCTACTGAAGCAAAGGTGCCAAAGTCCTCCACCCTCTCACCGACACCTGGGTAATGGATCGTCCAAATCATTTGCAACGCAAGCGTTGTAGATATTTCTAGCCATGGGAAGGAAGGGCGGCCATAATTTCATACACGCATTTGGGTTGGGTCATGTTCCCAAACCCAACCTTACCATCCGATCCGATCCAAATGAGACGAAAAGCAAGTTTTGACCTGCTTGATTTAATATTAAAATTGGAATTAGCTTTCATTAGAATCAGAATTGAAATTATTGTTTATATGAAAATCCAAATTGAATCAAATTTACCTTTATTGTTCTTGTTGAGTTTATCTAAACCCTGGATTTTAGAATCGGTTTATATTTTTAATTTTCAATTTTACTCTTTAGAAGGCATAGAATGAAATAATTTTTAATCATAATTATTTATTTAGAATAGAGGTTCAATTAATATTTAAAAAATAAGTGTGGTGGATTTGTTTTTTACACCAGATTTTCGTCTTAAGTTTTGGTTGTAATTTTATTTTTCATAATCTTCGTTAAAAATTTAGATTTCTAATATTTTTTAAAAGAAGATTTTTATTCTAAATGAAATTATTTTATTCAAACAAATAATTAAAATTAAAATTTATAATTTTAATTGTTGAAAGGACGTTATATTTATCAAAGATTTTAGACAAAAAAGATTTGGAGTCAGTTCTTGATCGACGGTTAGCTCCTCGATCAGCAAATTTCCTTTAGGTAGTGTTTGAAATAGAGGATAAGAGTCCCCAGTATCCCCAAAAGCCATAACTATAAGGGATAGTTGGGAATAAAGTTAACCAAAGGGATAATCCATGGTTAACCATGAGATATCCCCTCAATTTATTTCCTAGAGAATGCAGGAATAGCTGATTATCCCTCCAAATAAGAGTAAAAAAAAGGTTATCCTATGGATTTACCTTTTTGCATTTGATATGATCAATGGGATAGCCAAGGGATATCCCTAGGGATAGCTAGGGGACAAACTCTATCCCATACACTTATCCATGGATAATATTTTCTCTATCAAACCTGCCTTAAGGCGGGGAATGCATTGGGACATTCAAACCCTAGGTCTAGAAACCCTAACCCTCCATGGCATTGGCTGGAATACAAGTATTATCCTGTTGATTGAAGAATCAAGCAAGGGGGGAGAGAAAAAAAAAAAGCAAGGCTTCTTCACCGTCCGCATGATGTTAGCTGCTTTCTTTCGGACTCGATTCAATAATATCAAACAAGAAACAGTAGACGCCGGTAATCCAGGATAATAAATCCCTCGAGTACCCAAGATTTGGCAGGCTTGCTAACAGATGATGCTTGATTATATTCAACAAACACCATGCGATAATATATTGCAACATTTGTGAATAGATGCCGTTGATAGACAATTATCACCGTATCTATCCTAGGCTCGTGATTTTGCCGTAGCAAAGTTCTGGTTGGGACTACCTGTAAGCTTCCATGGATTAAAAAATAACAAAATAATAAGAAAAACTATCACATATATACATGTCTTACAATCTTGGATCCGTGGAGGATAAGCAAAATGTTGGTTGGTTGCTTGCTATATATAATCTAATCAGCCAAGTGGAAAATAAATCGCAGGTTTGCACCCAAGGTACCCAGATCCGTAAGTCAAGATGGCATGAGGCTTTTCTACGAACGTTTCAAAAATCGCAACATTAAACACAAAGCGACGCAGAATTGCAAAGTGATTTAGTTTCAGCCTTGTACGCTTCATGATTCATAAGAGCCCATATAATTAATCAAGTCACCATAATGATTAAGTTGATGCACAAGTAACGATTATTACGGTGGATGACGCAACGTTGACGATCCTTCGCAACCGAGCATCATTGCTTGATTGAAGCCCAGACCAAACCGAGCGAACAGGAAGGACCATTAGGCAGTCTTTTCATAAGGGAAACATGATGAAGAGGGAACCTTAAGGAATCATTTGTCCATGCTCATGCTCACATATAAGGTTTATATCTTTGGTGACATATTGGCTTAGTGTCACAGGGCCAAAATCTTGCACCAGAAATTCTCTAAAAGTTTCAATGCAAGCGTGTGCCTCCTAGAGCGAAGAGACTGTGAAGAATTTGGATGGGTCTCTTATGCCTTTATCTCTGGATTGCTTGAGAATTTTAATAAAATATTCAGAAAACTCTCTTTACGCTTTTGGTGCAAGTTTTGGCCCGTGATACTTTAGCTTGGTATTGGCATCATTAATATCAGTTATTAAAAATTTGATAACGCATATCTTGTACTTAAATTTGTCAAATATTTTCAACTCCAAAGATATATATATATTCCAAAAGCTTCAAGTCAAAACTCTCCTAAAAGACCACGAGCATGTAACAATATACCTCTGCACCGTGTGGAATCAGTGAAGTGACGTTATGAGAGCAACAGAAGGGCTAACAAATCTAGCGATGATGCCTAATCAATTCTGGCATATCTCCAAAAAGCAAAGGAGCACTCTTGGGGCATCCATTTAAGAGCTCGGCTGGATGGATTACTCATCCCTCATGTTTCTCTTGCATCCTGGATGGATGGGGAGACCTGGATGGAGAAATTAGACAAGAAGGAAAGTGTTGGCATCTCCTGTTTGGAGAGGAGAGGTTTGCCTCACTCTCAGTTTTAATCTTTTCCCAAAAAACATAGAGACCTGCGAGGAACTCCTCCCTTGCATCCAGAGTTGCCTCCCTTTCTCTTCTTTGTTCGTATCCTTCTGTTCCTCTCTCTCTCCGGCCAAGCAAATCGGAACTGATGATCACCTGCGCCCCAATAGTAGCGTACGTCAACGTATCCTGAAGGAGCTCCGATTTTTTTTCCTTTATCAATTCGAAAAAAATCCATCATGCACATCTCTTATTTTCTGATGTTATATATTCGCCGGCATCAATTTTCCCTGGTTGGCATGGCATGACCGTCAACGGTCTATCTTAAGAAAATAACAATCATGCCCTTGGATCGAAGATTGAAACTCGTGCACAGAAAAAGATGATTGCAACACAACTCGATACAATCAAGCAGATTGAAGCGGGTTGAACGGTATGGAAAATGGAAAAAAAAAAAAAAAAAAAGGAGAAGGGCCGAATACAAGTTTGGCTAACCATAGCCTGCTGACCGAAAAAGGAACCTTGATCGACCAGGTGCTGCAAAGAAAAATTGAATGGATAACTTTCGACTTGCAACTGAATAATAGGATAGTGCAAAATTGATTCTCAAATAAAGTTCCGTCTTTGCAATATATGCTATTAAGTAAAATCAACACACCTGAAAATGCGCATACGATATTAAAGCTATAACGCAGAATAGCTGCACTTCTTTTCTTTTCATAAAAGAAAAGATGGAGAAAATGGTTGCAACCCAACCAGAAATATACTAACAGTCGCTATCGGTTTCTTGTGAGCATCCCCAAGGCATCTAGATCATACTACTTAAGCGTACAGGTTCAAATGATTTCCAGCTACGATTATTGCAAAGCCAAGCATATATATTGCCAGAGGAAATATCTGGTTGGAATACAGTATTCCAAGTGCAACCACTCAAGCAGAGTCCTTGAGACTTACAGACTCAAGCCTTTCAGTCAGCCGTCCAGCTCTGCTCCACAATCTCGCGCACTCTCTTGTTGTATTCACGCTTGTTATCGCTGAATATCCGTGCAGCTTCCGAATTTGCAGGTGAGTTAGGGTTTGGATCACAGAGCAACGACTGCCAATACAAGAGCGTAAAAGTACATTATAAACAATACAGATGACCCAAAACTACAAAACTAGCATTCAAGTTGGACAATCCGCCGAGGATTCAAAATTTAGCACGAACATGTCTATGAATAGGCGAAGTAAACAGAGCTCCCCATAACATAGGAAATTGACCTAATCACTATATAATAATCAAAACTACGTAATTTTTCCAAATATTTGATAATACCTTTTAGACCTATATGGTATTAGTTGAACTAGTACCATCTGTTTCAGTCGAAGGAAATTGGATAGCATAGATCTTCTACCATATAGTGCTCCAAGATCTTGTGGTCAATTGAAAAGGCTTTTTTCAATTTTTTAAATAAAATCTTTGCTCAGCATATTATGCAAAAGAAAAGATATGGTGGTGTACCGTGTGAAACCAGGTTAGTCCCCAAATAATCAAATCACAGGTCATATGCGTCAGGGGACCAAGCTCACTGTACATAATAAATTTCACCGGAGGCACTGAAATTATTAACAACAATTCCTTTGGTGGGTCCTCATCTCAGTTGTGCATCTTCACCATCTTTCATTCATGAGATTGCAGTCAATGCTCTCTCTCTCTCTCACACACACACACAAATGGTCACACGAATCGCACATTCCAAATTCCAAAATTCCATGAAAGTTACAAGTTTGCCTGTTTGCTGGAAATAGGACCGATCAAAGTTGCAAATACTGCAGTTTAATTCCAGGCATCTAATACCACTGTTACATGCCTGAGTTGCAATTGCAAGCTGCATTTAAATTGCAACAAAAGGGCTGAAACCTTACAAATCGAACTGCAGGCAAAATTTACTTCAGTTCCAATTACAAGATTCATTGACAATAGAAACAGCCCTCAATAAAGTCTCCTCACTACTTTCCAACTATTAAAATTTTATATTATATAATTCAAGCATACTAAATATATTGATTTTTTGTTCTATATTATAAATATAAAATATTATCATAATAATATACATATTATTATAATTTCGAATAAATTTTATAATATTAAGTAACTATAATAATTACTGTTCTAATGTCAATAATATGGCTACTGTTATGATGTCCATAATATATCCATTTAATTCATTATCATTACATTATATTATAGCAATTACTATTATAGTCTATGTATAATATAACAGTAAACATAATTACAAACAATTTTTGCAGTTTTATAATAAGTATTGGGTACTACAATAATACATATTCGATATGTACAACTATGATTGTAATAATATATCTCATTACACCATCAAGCGCTTCCCCTACGGTATTGCCCCTTGCCAGAGGCAAAGGGGGTTTGATCATGATTGGAGTTACCCACATGCACATGCATGAAAAGAATGTATAATTATCATAATATAAAGTTATTTTATAGTGATATACTACTAGAGTAATTATTATTACAACAATCTAATAACAATTCAATAATATTATTACTTTTCTACTAAGATTATAAAGTAATTAGACAAGTATCTACTATAACAATTATTGTCATAATGCTAAATAATATCATCTAATAGCATAACTATTATCATTATTATTATTAGCATTATGTATCTATTTAATTGTTATTTTTCTATAATGATCAAAATATTACAATAATGATTTATGATATAATTAATTATTATAATAATATATATTATAAAATTGATATTGTAATAACATAAATTAACAATCGTATTAATTTTTATTATTGGTTATTATAATTACTATAATAATTATAGTATATATATAATTATAAAATTATGATTCTAATGATATATCTAATTATTACAATATCATATTATTATAGTAATTATTATTACAATAAGCCAACAATAATTTAGCAACAATATTACTTTTCCATCACAATTATAAAAATATGATAATTATATTTAGATAGAAAAGTGAATGGTTCATTATTTCAATTGGGTAACCTTCAGCATTATTATATATCTCTTCTAGCATCAACACCCAAACTGCTGCAACTACATTTGCAGTTTTCAATGAAAAATAACCAAACAAAAATGGTTTTTGCAATTGAAATTCCAATTGCAGGTTGTGTTTGAATTACAGGACATAAGCAACCCTTACATGCATCAGACATGCCTTATTTTGGTTAAAAGATAATTTCAAATTTCTAAATACTATGAGTGACTTTCACCATGGCACATTAGTTCAAGTGGCGCAAGGCCAAGTCATATAAATTCAAGTGGGTAAAAAAAAAACTCTCAACCAATAATTCACTCATTTATAATTGGGTTGAGAAGAATAGACCATATCTAGCACATTCATTTTACATGTCGATCCCTAACCAACCAACCCAATTAGGACTTCACTTATTAATTATATTCCTTAAAAAATTGAAATAAAGACAAATGGAATGCAATAAATTAAGAACACATCTTCCACCTCACTTTTAAGTTTTTCCTTTTTTTCTGTTATTGCTCTTAACCATGAATTGTGTAACCTTCCTCACTATTACCATCATCATTAGGATAAACAGATAGGCTTTTTTTGTTTGGGTTGGGGGTTTCTTGGGGCACGAGTAGTCAAACTCTCCTAAGCTGCCCTCTCCCGCAAAAATTCAGCTTCTTCCTCTTCCACATTTGCCGTCCGCCAACCCAACACCACAAATATAATCTTGGCTCTACCCTAGTGTACAACCCATGCTGATCCAACATGTCTGACGCACAAACCAGAGCATAACCCATAATTGGGTTGGGTTTGATTGGGTTGGTCTTGGGCAGCACAAACCCAACCAATCTATAAAATAATAAGCCCTCACCAAAACTAATTTATTCTGGATGAGAACAGATAGGTTGGTGAATCTAAGCTGGAAAATTGCCACCTTTATGTTGATATACCTTAACCAAAAAGCAAAATCCCATTTAGTATGACTTTCTTTCAATGATTAAAATATGATCCATCAAAGCTTGAGAATATCTATGAACTATAAAATCAGGTACTGATTCGAGGCCAGGGAATCTTCAGACAAGAAAGAGACCCACAATGAAACCTTGATAGACAATTAGCAGGCCTATTTTAAGGTTATGTTGAGTAAACTGGCATGATCAAAGAACAAGAAGAAGATTCCTGCAGACTTGGAAAGAAACAAGATAGAAGGGGATTTTGAAATAAGAAACTTAAACAATATCCAAAACAAAGTTACAAGGCAAATAACCAAACAAAACGACAATCTAAAGAAGATTGCATTTTCGGCCTTAGGAGCTTGATCAGGTTGGGGTTATAGATCAGTTTATGTTTAATGCTTAATAATAGGTTAGAACAAAAGCAGCTGACGACCTAGTCACCCACCAAAAACTTGGCCCATTAATGCCCTTAATTCTGATTACTTGAAGTGGCACAACTCATTCAGTTTGATTCATCTTAAACATCTACGATCTATCTATACAATTTTCACCAACAACAAAGCACAAGTGCAGAAGCCATCCAATGTGTAGACTTTTTATAATTTAATTGGAATCTGCTCAAATAACCTGGAAAAGAATAATCTCCAAAGTCTTACATACTCAACTGACACCTTTTATAAACATCTAGTTTACCCTCCAAACTGGATTTATTAAAGGCAGATCTATCTATTCCTCACAATTTCCTTTGTGCTCATGAAATACTTCATTTCTGCAAGTTAAAAAAATGGAAGACAATTATGCAAGCTGGATTTTGAAAGAGCTTTTGATAGAATCAATCCAGATTTCATCGAGGGTGCTGGATAAGAGAGGATTCCCCTCTATCTGGATCGCTTGGATCAAAGCCATTATAACAACTGCTAAAAGGAAACAGGATAAAATAGTGGCAGAAGAATTAGGCAAGGTGACCTCTTTAGCTCTGGATGTACTAACCTCACTATTAAACAAAGCCAGGCAGCAAAGTTTACTTAGTTTTGTAGATCCATTAGGAACTAACGAAGGCATTGATAATTTACATGGATGATACATTATTATTCTATAAGGCAAAGGAGGAGAAGAGCTCTGAAATGCATTATGGTTTGAGTAACAACTTCCACAACATCAACATCAAAGCCTTAATCTCAAACTAGTTGTAATCGATCAACTACCACAAAAGCCTTATTCTATATGGCAAAGGAGGAGAAGAGCTCTGAAATGCATTACGGTTTGAGTAACAACTTCCACAACATCAACATCAAAGCCTTAATCTCAAACTAGTTGTAATCGATCAACTACCACAAAAGCTCCTTAATGATGACGATACAGCAAATCAATTTTCAATCATGCTTAAATTGCAAGTTGGAGAGTATGCTTATCAGATAACTAAGTTTGCCACTCGGTTAAGAGGTCATCAAAGGAAAAGTCAATGCAGATAACAGAAAGATTCAATCAGAAACTTGCAAGCTGGAAAGAAAGCTCACTGTCCACTGCAGGTAGACTCGCCTTAATTAACTCAGCGCTCACAAATCTGCCAGTGTACCGTATATATATGATCGAACTTCCATCAAGGGTAATCAACTGCCTGGACAAGGTTGGAGGGGTTTTTTTTATGGAAAAGAACTTCCACTATTTCTGGATTCCTTGCTTGATGAAGTGGGATAATGTTGGTAAATCCAAATATGAAGGATGGTTAGATCTTAGAACCGAGGAGGAATACAACAATGCTCTCCTTGCAAAATGGTATTGGAAATTACTCCTGCAAAAAAAGTGCATCATGGCAGAGGATAATATCCAAGGCATGCCACAACAAAAGAAGTTTTGGACTGAGAAGAAGGAAGATAACAAGGACTCTCTCCAATCTGGAAGAAAATCTTGGTGGTCTAATTTTTATTCTAGGACGAGGTCCATTGACTGAAAACTCAGAATGGATGGAACTTATAATATTCGGAACATTATCAGAACTGGCACCGGGCCAGATGTCCCACTTAGGAATTCTAGTAACCAATATTTCACATTGAAATCCTTTTACTCTTTTCTTATTGTGGGAGGAATCAGATCTCCTATCTACTCTCCCCTTCTAAAAACTGCAGCCCCGGAGAAGTTAATTTATGTGGCTGGCTATCAAGAACAGGATACACACTAATAAGGTACTAGCAAAGAAAGGGTAGAACATTAATGGATGTAATTTTTGCAACTGCCAAGAAGAAATAGTCAACCTTCGATCCCTTCACTACCCAATATTGGAACAGATCTGGAAAAAATTAAAAAGAATGATCAAATTCAAAGGCTACCTGCCTACGTTTACCATCTGTGGACCCTACGAATGAAAAAAAGAAAAAAAAGAGGAATTAGCAAGAGAAAAATAACTGCTTGGATAAGCCAGTATTCGCAATCTTGCTGGACAAATTGGAAGGAATGCGTTGACTGAGCATTCTTTAATGAAAAATAAAAAATAAAGTGTTGAGGCTACCACTACAGCAGATTTGCATCTCTTCAAGGATTGCAGTTGAAAGTTCATGAAAGCTGTCTTTTGGTATGGAACTCTCAAAACTCATTACTTCCTTTGGCTAACTAGCTATTTTCCTTTCTTCCTCTCCTTAGTTATCTTCTTGTACATATTATCTTCTATCAAAGAAAGCAAACCTAAGCACAACAGTATAAAAACAAAAAAGCTTCCCTACAAACAAGCTATCTTTATTTCTTGGAGGAGGGGGGCAATCATGAGAGAGCGAACCTAGGCACAACAGTAAGGTTACTCCACTATGATCCACGTGCCACATGTTCCAAATACAAAAATAGCTTCTCCACATGTAGAGATAAGGCTTAGAATATCTAACCTTCCCCAGATTTTATAGTGGTGAGAGCTTCGTGTATCAAGCCATCCCTTTTTTAAAGATGATTATAATATCGAGTTAGTATATTGACGTAAATTCTTGCATACCTAACTACATTCAAAAGCATGGTTTCGAATCCCTGCAAGCCATCTTATGGGATGCAGGACAAGTCATTATCTCACCATCATCTCAACATCCCAATCTACACATCTTAGGACATCTCACATCTCAAGCTTTGACATGGAGTGAGACGGCGGCACATCACGTTTCATGAAAAAAATCTTGTTCAAAAGAAGTTCAACATAAACATAATTATGCTTTCAAAGGAATCTCAACAATAACTTCATTAGTATTGTAAAGCGCTAAGCACACTTAAGCACAAAAGACTCTTAAAGCTTAGGTGCAAAGCATAAAGTACAAGAACGCACATGAGCAAAGTAAAAACACATTTTTGAAATAAAGAAGAGAATAATTTATATGAGAAAAACTTATAATACATAACAAAAAAATCATAATAATATATTTAGTTTATGAGTTCAATAGAAAGCCTTCTCTTTCTCAGCTGAAATATACCCCTAATATCTTTCCTTCTCTTTTTCAGCTATAGCATAATTTTGGTATTCCATCTCTTTGCCTTTCAAATTTTATCTTTTTTATATGATAAGAAAAATAATTTTTTATGAGATGGTATACCATAAAATCAACACAATCTAATAAATATAATGGACTTAAAAAAATTATTACAAATATATCTTATGAAGAAAGACATGCTTTTCTTATGTCCTAAATCAAATCAAAATTGTATGCTGTTTTTACCTTGTTTGTGCCTAAATGAAGGTGCTTCGCCTAGGATGTAAGAATTGCCCATCCCTTAGTGTCTTGCACCTCGCACCTTAAGCACACCTTACTCAACTCAACTCATCTAAGCCTTTTCCTAACTAAATGGGGCCGGCTACATGAATCTGCTTGCTCTACTCTGTTCTATTCAAGATTAAGTCGACATTCAAATTGCAAATAGTTATATTTTTTTAATTATTTCTGTTCATGTTAGTTTAGGTCTACCTCTATCCTTATCATGGATTATTAAAAGATCACTCTTTCTAACTGAAGCATCTAAAGGTCTTTATTGTATATGTCCAAACCACCGTAATCGATTTTCTCTATTTATCTTAATGATATAAAAAGTGTTTTAACTTTTAATGTCTTGTACTTCATACCTTAGGTGTGCATTAGTGTGCCTTTGATATTACCGAACTTCATCTACAACTCTTTGACAACTAAGAAATACTTTTACCATAACACAGCTTTATAAAGGGTTGTGTTCCAATAATGGGTGAAACCAAACAAGCTTCAATAGCATAATCAATTGTCTACATTACGTCATGGAATCGAGAAGAATCAAGTAGCTCCCAAAATTGAATTTTACCCAAATGCTTAACATGCAAGGATTACCCCAAAACACAAGCACAAATAGAGGCATGGATGATGAGAAACCATTAAGGCTTCCATTTCTATATTTCACATCTTCATCAAGCAAGCACATACATAAAGATAGATTAATGTCATTTAACATATCTCAAAAGATGAACATAATGGCACCAAAATTTCTTGGTCTGTCAAATGTATAATTTTCAAAAAGCATCAACTTTTCAGTATGAAAAAAAGGCAGAATAATGGAAGCTTCTAGCATACCTGGATTGATGTAAGTATTGCAGCAACATCATATATTGGGCTCCATTGGTTCTGCAAGATATCCAAGCAAATGCTTCCATCTGCATAAACTGAATACATACATAACAACATTAGGTTGGAGCAGCATGGAAATGGTTCATAATAATTAATAAAATACTCAATAATTGATAGCCTCAAATTTAAAACACCAA
This sequence comes from Calamus simplicifolius, assembly GCA_900491605.1. Classification (NCBI taxonomy): domain Eukaryota; kingdom Viridiplantae; phylum Streptophyta; class Magnoliopsida; order Arecales; family Arecaceae; genus Calamus; species Calamus simplicifolius. Next base: position 472,243 of record UESW01004013.1, read on the forward strand.
AATGAATGAAATTGATAAAACAACAACCCAGACAGAAAAGGTTACATGAATCATGAATGAAGCCTTCATTTTTAATAGTGCACACATATATTTTTTTAGTTTCTTTTCCCAGCAGAGTTGACCATGAAATGGCTCTACTGTATTCTAATTCCTTCAAGACTCACACATGCAAAAAGCCAAAAAGGAACATGATCTCTTGAACCTTCCAACAATTTGAAGTAACCAGACTAAGTCAGCTTGTTCACATAGAAGAAGTTAGAGAAACTAACCATGTTAGTTTGATGCCAACAATCTCCTTTTACAGTGAGATGCTGCCAATTTTCAAAAGCAAAGCTAGTCAGAAACTGAATAGTCACTTTCAATTCTCTCCCTGCCTCTATTTATCCTTTTCTAATTCATAGTTTATTTCCTCAAACAAACACAGGTAAGCAAGTTTTAAGATATCTACATAATATACAAACTTGTTCACCCCATTGTCAAGTAGACAACGAAATTTGAGTTTGACCTATACCTCTAAGACTTTAGCAAGAACCCTACTTAAACTTCCAACTCCTAACTTTCAGATCATAGCTTCCAATAATCAAGCATAACCTTGTGCTATAGAATCCTAAATAAGATGTGTAACATTCTATTTAATCATTTCTAAATTCACCTTAAGGGTACATCGCTCAATTCTCCTTGAGAAACGGCATTGAAACAAAATTTCTCTAATCTAGATAGTAAAGTAACATCACATCTCTCTCCTAAGTGATCAAATAAAACCATGAAGTTGCAATTACAAAAGAAATGAGTATGTCGGCAATTCTCCCAAAATAAATATATCACTCTTAGAGACCTTGAAACTAGTGTAGTTCCACAAGGCCACCCTTCAACCAACCCCCCTCCCCTCCACCCTACCTTCCCGAGGCCAGAAAAAAGGAAAATCATGCATAAAAGCATGCATGAGAGTGAGAATGAGATAGAACAAAAAAACCCCACATAAAACGTCTCAAGCTCAATTGACAACCTAACCCAACCCCAAATACAAACAAACTACCTGATCTCCATTAAAATGAGCAAATGGAACCAAGTAATTGCCATATTCCATTATATCTTGATACTCACACAAGGTTTTCCTTCAATTGTATCTTTGCTCCAATAATCTGACACTATTTAGATATTGCTGTGATGGCCCACAAAAATATGCAATTAAAATTCAGAAATGATATACAAATAATTCTTCAACCAGAATAGACTATAGTAAGAAAACAAATGGTTGGAAGAGCTTGCCAGATCATACTACCTCAAACATGCAACAACTGAATCTCATAATTCCATGTTTTAATGTTTAGGAATCAATAATCAACAAATCTAAGTTTTGAAAATAGTAAGCACTGGATGACCCAGAAAGAGACAACATCGGGGAACCCAATCCAGATGGCTAACACAACCAGCTTCACTATTACATGCATAGCTTCTCAGGATCAAGGTAGATGATGATTTTAGCATTTCCAACAATGATATTCTGATGATAGATAAAATGAAATGTTAAATCAAAACAACTTCCATTAGATAGGTAACATTAATAGGCATTTAGGACATACTATTTGGATGAAACATTCTTGAAACAAAGCGGACAGTCGGTGGCTTGTTTGGATAGTCCTCCGAAAACTGAAGAGTGAGTTTGAACGTTCCTGAAAAGCTCAGATTTTATACATAAGCGAAACAGATTTAGGTAATAAATACAAGAATAGCTGTCAAAATCAAGCAAGAAGCTACAACTATGATAAGACAGCAAAACCAACCAGCACTTCATAACACAAAACACATTCTGATTTCCTACACTTTGCAGCAACCATGACAAGTAAGAAAACATTTGAAGAATTTTGAATCAAAAGGAACCAAAGTCAAAGAAATTGCTGGGCATTGAGAAATGGTTCGGTTCTCTGAGATTCAACATTCCAACATTGTTGTTCAATTTGAAACAGACAGATATTAAAAAATTACCAGATACAAACTACTTGTGCACTAATTTCTGGGCTTCAATAAGCGAATTATCCTGTAGCATGTAACACCAATAAACAATGTACTCTGTCTAACAAGATGTCCAACTTAGGGGCCGGAAACAAGAGCCCATGAGATGTCCTCGCTGTTATGCAGAAGCAGTATGGATTTTGAAGCAAAACCAATTCAGTTAACAAATCAACTTGCTAGAGAATGTGACAACTAATGATAAGAAAAATGCAACCTAATAACCTGTTATTTTAACAGATTATGCTGATTAGCATATAAATAAGATAAATGAATATAAATGTAGCTGTTCCAACAGGCCTAAATCACAACCAGGGGTAACAACTGAGGCTGAAGGGAATAAAAGCAGAATCATTGGTGAACAATAGCAAAAAAATGCAATTTTTCTTCACCCGTAAAGCATACTTGACATAAAGAAAAGAGTAGCATGCTTCAAAACAAAATAATAATTAAACATGCCTTCACAGGGAATATCTGGGCAGCTAAAACCTAAACTTAGCAAGCAAACTATAGAAATCAATATAATAAGATTTATTATGATAGCAACAAGAGGTAATTGATACAAACATTTCTGATGCCTCATTTATGGGAAACATTATTTGAAGAGCTGAATTGCCATACCTCCATCCCAAGATGTGTCATCAGGACTGCAATTCAAAACACACTCAAGATGTTGAAGCAATATGTGAAAATACAAACAATTCTAACAAATTAAATCAAATCAAATTGCTCTCTTCCAATCATACCCAAAAATAACTGCATTCCAAAACATGATGTTGCTTTCCTGGGGAGCACCACTTATGCCAGCAGGGGGGTCCTGCTGCAGCCGCTTGAAGTCCCTCATCAGCCTCTTCCTTGCAGGAGTCGACATCCTTCCTCACTGCGTAGCACATCAAACCATAACACAACGCCCAGAAGAAAAAGAACAAAACAAAAGATTAGTTACTTTCTCCAAAACAGACGTGTCTTGAACTTCATAAAGGATTCTAATCTGCCTGAATCCCGAGAATTCAAAGGAAACTGAATTCTAAATGTTTTAAACGAACAAAAATGTCAAAAAGGAAGATTGTTCTTATTCACCAAATTATGTAAAGCCAACTAAATCCAATGATAGGTAAGAAACTGAAAAAACGAGGAAGAAATTAAACAAGACTCTATAATTACATCTAAGATGATAAGAAAATTCAGTCCCTATTTAGTCCAAAAAGATTCAGGTGCTTATATTCAAACTTGAAGCCAAATTAAATATTTCAATGAGAGAAGACCAAAGATTTCATTCTGAGGACAAGATTACCCACAAAACAGACGCAAGAAGAGCTCCTCATGGTGCAAACAATAACAAAAGAACATAATTCGCAAAAAAAAAAAAAAACCAGGGGTTCCTCCAGAGTAAATTAGGGTTCTAATTAGTCTGTGTTGGAGAATACAATTTAACAACCAAATCGCAAAAGAATCAGGAATCGTCAAGAACACAGAATCAAGAACAAAAACAGCCCCCGTTTAGACGATTCACAACCAAAATCAAAAGGTTTTTGCGTCGTTCGCGGCTCAAGATCCATCTCAGGGCCAAGTTAAAGGTCACGAACTACAAAAAGAATAAGAAATCATCCACAAGAAAAGAGCAGCGAGAAGAGTCCCTATACCTGCGAGCACGACCGGGGAGCACCAAGAATCCCTCTAGGTTTTCAGAGCCCTCTCGGCGAGCAGGAACTACAGGTTCTTTGATAGGGCGGGTGGATTCCTTCTTTCCTTCCTTCCCCTCTTCTAGAGAGAGCGAAGGAGGAGGGATCGGGGAGAGAGAGAGAGGGAGTTTGATCTGGCACTGGAGATGATGAGGCAAAAGACGAAGAAGGAATGGAGGCCTGACGACGGAAAGGGGCGAGGCAATGCCCAAAAGGGCAGACAAGCAGAACCTAAATAAAAATGAAGCACCCCACTCCGAACTATGCGCACGTGATGTTCCAGGGCGGACCCCTATATATATATATATATATATCTACATTGAAGCTTTCTTATATTACACTCCACCTATCATTTAATACACATTCTATATCGTTTAATACACACTCCACCTAAACCCTGTTTCGTGTTTCTTAAGGTCATTAATGATCTTGTTTGACGAGGGAAATAAAGATTAGGTCATATTTTTCTTTACCAATTTGGAAGATAGCAGGATCCGCTGCTCTTCTATGATAGTTTAGGCATACGCTGATACATCATTTTAAAAATTAGAAATATTTTTTAAAAATAAAATAAAAATTTAAGGATTATAGATCAATTATATAAATTGATCTATTATATAATTTTTTATAATCTTAAACACGTTGATTTGACATAAATTTAAAAATAGAAATAAGATAAAAAGTTTTAAAAAGTTTGATTTTTATGTTGATTTGATTTAAATTTAAAAATAATAAGAAAATAAAATTTAGAAATATTTTTTTTGTAAATTAATTTTATAGATTTTTGTTAAGAAATTATATTTTTTTATTTTTGTCAAGAAAATATTTCGAAGGAAAACATTAAGGCTGCATTTGGACGTTAAAAAGTTATTCCGAGAATAGGAATACGAATTCCCCAGGAATAGCTTATTCCACTTGGAATAGATGAAGTATTCTTACGAAATGCCAAAAATACCCCTTGACCATTTGATGGAAAAAAAATTTGTTTTTCATTTTATTTTGTCCTACGTTGACTTTATGATATTTGTTTAGGATTTATTAGTAAATATATTCGTAAAAATATATCAACATATCAAACTTAATTAATGATTGCATTATAAATAGAGCTTTAAATAAATAAATTTGTTAAAAATTTTCATAATAACTTTTACTACTTGATAATAATGAATATATAATTAATACTTTTCTAAAAATTCCTAACATACCCCATGAATGAATGAGAAGGACAAAAAGTTTATCAATTAATTTAATTTTCCTTCAACTGAAAAAATAAATATTTCGTTAAATTAATATAGGATACGAATTATAATCGATTAATAAATTTAGTATATTAGTAAATTTACATGCATAAATTTTAATTAACGTTTAATAATATTTGAAGAATTATACTATTTATGAGTGTTCTACTTTACTTGAATTCTTGGGTACCAATCTTCTAGTTTCAAGAAAATATGTCTCACCCAAGATGATTGTTAAGCGATTCGGATCATCAAGGAGGCAACAAACATGACTCAAATATCAAGGCACCGATATCAAGGGGCATGATAAATAAATAAATAAATTACTTGATTGGTATGCATGCTTAATACCAGATGATGCCGTAGGCCAATGAATTGGATTTCTTGGCTTCACGCAAATCACCAAAGAGGTTCCTAAAGCAATTCTAACTTTGTTTTGATTTTATTTTATTTTTGGATGGAGAGGAACCGGACAAATGAGATCCTCATAATAAATTATGTTCTAGCAGTTGTCAACAAGTGCCATCCGCCATTTCTCAACAAAGCGGAAATGCTAAATCCACCACATCATTCATGTGCTCCACTAAATCCTTAATGCTGCCAGAACGATCATACCATTTATCCTCCCACTTGCAGACCATACTGTAGATTCCCAAAAGAGTCGACACAATTTAATTTGTGAGATAAAACCATTCCAATTTTCATGAAATGAGAAGTGATGTGATCTTAGCTCATCCAGACATTTGGGCCCCCCGCCCCCAACAAAATAAACAAAAAAGTTAACATACGGCTAAGGTTGAGAAGGCCATGCTGTCCCACCAACTGAAATAAATCTCTCTACCTAAATTCGCAAGCATTTCTTGACCCATTGCCAAAAATTTGCCAGCTGACGTCCCTTCAGCTTCTTCAAACTCAAGTCAAAACGGGGATGAAAAACAGATTGGTCAAGGGCATCTCAAAGTCCAAAAAATTACCAAATTATTGAAGATTTCCATTAACGTACTCTCTCAAGTTGATCCTCAAAGACCTCAATTCTATACACAAATCACACAACAGAATCAAATCAGTGGTTCCCAAAAGCTAATCATCCAAATAGCAGTAGTGAGATGAACATTATTAGAGACAGCAATTAAAGACGTCGCATTAAGTCCAGCAAATAGATTAATTGGAAGGATAATGCTGAAGGATATGCTATTACAATATTGCAGTTGTGTAAAAGAAATAAAAATCAAGCCCGGAAACTAATAGAAACGAACTGGACATAACAAGCCATTGATGGCAAACGGCATTTGAATAAGACGATTTTGACATATTATAATACAATTACAACTGACATAAACACAGAATTGGCTGGGTATCTTTACATTACATTGCTGTTTGTACACCGTCCAACATGATAAACTCAGAAGTGGTTCCATGTCTCCAAAGACTAATCTCTCAACTCATCTTCCTACCATGTATGCATCCATGTGACCATCCACCTTGATGAACCCAAAAGTGGTTCCATCTCTCCAAAGACTCGACTCAACTCATCTTCCCACCACATATGCGTCCATGTGCTGAAGCTTCATGGGTGCATACTCCTACAAACACATGTTGATTCTTAAACATAAAAACCACATAATTCTTAACATTCCATCTAGCTACTGAGCTTGAGGCAACCAATAATCATTAAGAACTTATTCTGGACTCAATGTTCCATTAAGGCAGCATCGGTTTCGGATAGTGGTCCCGCAAAAGGGTGGAAAATAACATAAATTCCATCAATAAGTCCTGCATAGTTTGTAAAGAAGAGGGATGAGAAGCGATCAAATATGCAATGTTTTGGAGACATTTACTTGACCCCGTATCCAAATATACTCACCAGCAATAAAGCATGCAGTTCAAAAACCAAAATCCACAGCTGAACAAATCCTTGAATATGGATTCTGACAAATAAACAATAGAAACAAACTGACAGGCTCAAAGGCCTAATGTCATGGCGTGAAACAAAGATCAATTACTGCCATGAGGAAATCGAAAAATCCATATCCACAATGCTAACAAAATAACAGAAATCAAAGATGAATAGTGCCCTGAAAATACCCCCAGACAATCCTGGATACAACGAAATGGAGCGCAGCACAAGACATCTGTGACGACATAAAACAAAGGTCAAACATTGAATCATAAATGGCCAAAAACACAGCTTTAGCTTGCGAAAAGATTACCCACCAACAGACGTGATAAATTCCAGGATATGACCAAGTGCAGTACCAATGACAGGGTTCAACAAATCCATGAAATCCCCCCCCCCCCCCCCAACATTTCGACAACTTAAACAAGGAAACATCCTCCCAAGCAAAAGGAAACGGCCTGATACATATTTCGGAAAATGCCAGGAACATACCCGAAAACCCAGATCTAGATTGCTCAGAAAATACCAAACAAGATAGATGAAAAATGCCATGAAAATACGCACAGCAAATTCGGACGCTGAAATCAAAGAGAGCACCTCCCAAGACATATCTCACGCCCTGAATCAAATTTCACTAATTTAAAAGACGATGCCCAGAAAACTCATTTCACAGATCGTAAGAACATAGCCACCAACAGACGCGCAGGAATGCCATGAAAGTACCCAAAAACACATCACTACAGTGCAAGCGAACAGTCAGTGTAAGGTTTCAACAAAACCATGAAAATCCCCCCAGACAATTCAATAATAGCAACACCTTGAAAATACCTCACAAGCTTAATGTCACGGCATGCAACAGTGATTGGAAAATGCCATGAAGATACCGGAAAAGAGTGATTGATTATGCTAAGAAAGTACCCAAAAACAACGGAATAAGGCCCTTGAAAATACCCCAGATAATTTATTTCTAAAATCAAACAGAGCACCTCACAAGATATATCTGACGGCCTGATACGACGGTCAAAAATTGAAAGAAGATGCCCGAACAACCTAGTTCAGAATTGCTAAGGAAATAGATAATAACAAATCAACTTCGAAATACCATGAAAATAACTTGAACAGACAAATAAACACAAGAAACAATCAGACCACCTCAGAATCTTGATATCTCGGCCCGAAATTAAGTTCCAAAATTCCACGAAAGTTCACAAAAAACACATTTGAAATATGCAAACGAACAATCAAAATACGCAGTTCAACAAATCGATGAAAATACCCCCAGACCATTCGACACTATAATCAAACAGTTCATCACTTGTCATGCAATGCGACATACTTCAAGACATTCCCCTCGGCATTTGTGTCATGTCGGACTGTGGTGCTTCACAACGGTTGCATTTTTTAAATGCCCTCCAAGTCAAGAGCACCTCACATGTTGACCCAATTGTTGATTTTGATGATTAACAAAACTATTTGAGTATAACATTTGAAGTTACTAATGATTTTGGTTAAGTTTTTCAGTTTATGATTTGATTTATTAATCAAAATCACAAGACAAATCAAGTTCTAGTTCGGATCTAATGTCAAGGTAAGATTGCAGACATTAAAATTGACACATGGAATCGTAGAGTCGACTCCGAAAATCGGCACAGAATTTAGAGTCGACACCTGGACTGTTAGAGCCGACTCCAACAGAAAGACAGAATGATGGTTTTTCTAGTCACGACTTAGAGTTGACACCTGGACTTTAGAGTCGACTCCAAAAGATTTTTGTGTCGACCCCAGAAAAGTCAGAGACGACTCCAGATCGAGCGGATTGGGGATTTTCGATTTAGAGCCGACTCCAAAAAGTTAGAGTCGACTCCAGATTGTCAGAAACAACTCCAGAACTGTCAGAATGTCTTTAAACTTTATCTTTATCTTTTTAATCCCAATGGCTATTACCATATTTGGTTATAATCCTTCTTACACTTGTTTCCAACGGATAGTTTTCAGCTATTTATGGATTAAGAAGAGTCTATAAGAAGGGGCTTTGTTGTATCCGAAAAAAAACCAGAGGAAGACAAGAAGAGAGGAAAAACAGAGAAATAAGAGTGAGATTCATCAGAAAATTAAAAGAGAAAAGAGGAAAGATTCAAAAGGAAAGATTATACTGATTTCCCAACAGAAAAGAGAGATTTCTAGCTTTCTTAGTTCCATTTTGAAGAAATCTCAAAAGAAGAAGCAAGCCCTAGTTTTCTGATCTTCTCAGCTTCAAGAGCATACTAAAGGAAGATCCACTCAAGATAAGAGAAGAAGCAAGCCACCAAGATCTACAAATCAGGCTTTGATTCCTATATCTTTATCTTTGTTCTATCATTATATATTTGCTCATTGGAGGAGCTCTTAATTTGTAAAACATTATTGTTTGCTGGGTCAATCAGGTGATTGATTCAGTTGAGGCAATTTGTCTTGTGCAAGCAGTTGCTTGTGTTGTAAGGTTTTATGCTGGTGAGCCTTGAAAACCAGCTGGGTTCGTTGTGCACCCGGAAAAATAATAAGTTCGAGTTGTAAGCTTATAAAACAACTCTATTGTAATCAGATTGATTATAGTGTGGACCCAAGAGGTACTTGGGAGTGGATGTAGGTGTAGGTACACCGAACCACTATAAAAATTCTTGTGTTTGCAGTGATTGTTTCCTTGTCTCTAACTCTCTATCTGTGCATACTCTGTTTTAATTCATGTACATCTAAGTTTTCACTTCCACTGGGGGATTGTTTTTAAAAAGGAGTTTAATTTTTGAAAAACCCAATTCATCCCCCCTCTTGGGTTGCTATCTGGACCAACAATTGGTATCAGAGCTAGTGCTCATTTGATTTGATCTAACGATCAAGAGTCAAAGATCCACATGGCAACTCAAGCTGGTTCATCTTTTTCCGAAGGCCAATCTACAAATAGACCACCTTTGTTTAATGGTTTAAACTATGGTTATTGGAAGGCTAGAATGAAAATTTTCATTCAAGTACTTGACTATGATCTATGTAGCATTATAGTCAATGGACCACACACACCCACTGCTAGAGTTAATGGCATGGAAATTCCTAAACCGGAAACGGAATGGGATGAACATGATAAAAAATTAGCACAACTTAATGCCAAGGCTATGAATGTTTTGTACTGCTCATTAGATGCAAATGAATTCAATCGTATATCTATTTGCATTTCTGCTAAGAAAATCTGGGATAGACTTGAGGTTACCCATGAGGGAACAAATCAAGTCAAGGAATCCAAGATTAACATGCTAGTTCATAAGTATGAATTGTTTAAAATGGATGCATGTGAATCTATTTCTGATATGTTTACAAGATTTACTGGTATAGTTAATGGTTTAAAAAGTCTTGGTAAATCTTATGATAATTCTGATCTTGTGAGAAAGGTTTTGCATTCCTTGCCTAGGACTTGAGAAGCTAAAGTAACTGCAATACAAGAGGCAAAGGATCTAAGTACCCTACCCCTAGAAGAATTATTGAGATCCTTAATGACTCATGAGCTTCAAGTTAAGCAACATGTTGATGATGATGAGTCAAAGAAGAAGAGGACTATGGTTCTTAAGATTTCTGAATATATGGAAGAGCCTCATGAATCTGAAGATGAAAGTGATGATGAGGACATGGCACTCATCATAAGGAAGTTTAAAAGATTCATGAAGAAGAAGTTTGAAAAGAAAAAGTCCTTTGCTAGAAAAGATGAGGACAAGGGCAAAGAAAAAGAAGTTATCTGTTTTGAATGCAAGAAGTCGGGTCATTTTAAATCTGAATGCCCACAACTAAAGAAAGGCACCCGGAGATTCAAAAAGAAGGCAATGATGGTCACATGGAGTGATTCGGAAAGCTCAAGTTCCGAAGAGGAAGAGAAGAGTAAAATGGCCAATTTATGCTTTATGGCGGACAATGATGATGTAAGTCCGAGTTTTCTTGATGACTTTACTTTCGATGAGTTGCATAGTGCTTTTTATGAATTGATGGATGATTTTGCAAAATTAAGTTCAAAGAACAAAGATCTGAAAAATCAAATGCAAAATCTATCTTTAGAAAATAAAAAGCATGTTGTAGAAAAAGAACTTTTGATGAAAGAAAATGAAAGCTTGGAAAATGAAGTTGATAGACTTAAACCTATAGTTGATAAATTTACTTTGAGTTCTATCAAACTTAATATGATTTTGGACAATCAAAAAGCTGTTTTTGATAAAGCTGGATTGTGATATAATCCACTTAAAAAGCAAAAATCCTTGAAAAATATTTTTGTACATGCTGAAAAATCATCAAATATTACTTGTTTTAAATGTGGAAACAAAGGATATAAATCTTATATGTGAAACTCCACATGATAAAAAAAGATGATTTGGGTTCCCAAAGGAACAATATTTATTGCGTCTAACCATGAAGGACCCAAGAAGGCTTGGGTACCTAAAGTTAAGATATGAATATTTTGCAGGAGTGTCTTGCAGCCATCAGACTGAAAAGAAAGTGGTACCTTGATAGTGGTTGCTCAAGATACATAACGGGTGACAAAGATCAATTCATCACCCTTGAATCAAAAAGAGGTGGAGTTGTTACTTTTGGTGATAATGGTCAAGGCCATATCATGGGTATTGGTAAGATTCAAATTACTCCATCTACTCATATTGATAATGTTTTATATGTTGATGGACTTAAGCATAATTTGATAAGTATTAGTCAACTGTGTAATAAAGGTTTTAAAGTTTCCTTTGAAGCTTCTATTTGCACTGTTACTAATCCTATTGATAACAGCATTATTCTTATTGGTAAACGTTATGGCAATGCGTACTTAATTGATTTGAGTAATTTATCTCCAAGTAATCATTGCTTAGTTGCTAATAATGCTAAGATGAATGAGATTGGTTGGCTATGGCATCGTAGATTAGGTCATGCAAGCACACACCTAATTTCTAAACTACTGAAAATGGATCTAGTTAAAGGTATTCCTAGCTTAAATTTTAAAAATAATCGAATCTGTGATGCATGTCAATTTGGAAAACAAACAAGAACTTCTTTCAAATCTAAGAATGTTGTTTCAACTACTAGGCCACTAGAGCTACTATACATGGGTCTTTTGGACCTACCAGAACCACAAGTCTAGGAGGAAAGAAATATGGTCTTGTGATAGTAGATGATTACTCTAGATTCACTTGGGTAATGTTTTTGGCTCACAAAGATGAGACTTTCTCAATATTCCTGAAATTTGTTAAGAAAGTCATAAATGAGAAAAATACTACCATAGTGTCTATTAGAAGTGATCATGGAACTGAATTTGAAAATCACTTATTTAAAAAATTCTGTTTTAAAAAAGGCATATATCATAATTTTTCAACACCTAGGACACCTCAACAAAATGGAGTTGTAAAAAGAAAGAATAGGACTTTAGAAGACATGGCCCGTACCATGCTATGTGAAAACCAACTTCCAAAATATTTTTGGGCGGAAGCTATAAACACAGCATGTTACATCCTAAATAGAGCCCTGATTAGACCTATCCTTAAGAAGACTCCCTATGAACTATGGCATAATAGGAAACCCAATTTAGGTTATTTTCATGCATTTGGTTGTAAATGCTTTATTCATAACAATGGTAAGGACAATCTTGGAAAGTTTGATGCAAAGTCTGATGAAGGTATTTTCCTAGGATATTCTACATCTAGCAAGGCATATAGAGTATTTAATAAGAGAAGCTTAGTTGTAGAAGAATCCATTCATATAGTGTTTGATGAGTCTTTAGCATCAAGTTCGGGTAAAATTGATGATGAGGAAGATACATCTTTGATTGAAAGAGGTATTGAAAAATTGAATGTATCTTCAGATTAAGAACCTAAAGCTAAGGATGATGACTCACCTAAGGATGATGGTATTGATATTGCTCATAATGATAAAGATCTACCTAGAGATTGGAGATATGCTTATGGTCATCCTAAGGACCTAATCATAGGTGATCCATCTCAAGGTGTAAGGACTAGATCATCAATGAGAAATATCAATAATCATCTTGCATTTGTATCTCATATAGAACCCATAACTATAGAGGAAGCTGAGAAAGATAGTTATTGGATGTTAGCAATGCAGGAAGAGTTAAACCAATTCACTAGGAACCAAGTTTGGACCCTAGTAGACAGACCTAGAGACCACCCTATAATAGGATCTAAATGGGTTTTTAGAAATAAATTGGATGAAAATGGCTTGGTAATTAGAAATAAGGCTAGATTAGTTGCAAAGGGATATAATCAGGAAGAAGGTATAGATTTTGATGAAACCTTTGCACCTGTTGCTAGATTAGAAGCCATTAGTGTTGGGGAACGCGGAATACCCCCAAGATTACGACTATAGCGTATATGAGTAATACAAAAAACTTTTACCATTCTAATCTATGAGTACAAGATCATACATTCATATTTGAACTTTGAAACACTTTGATTCGATTGCTCGACCTCAACCTTTTAGCCTTCCACCGTATTTCCGAAAATACTTTCCTTCTCTCATAAGATGGTCGGATCTCTTGGCCGTCCTAGGGTTTCTTATTTTTCTTTCTCCAAAACCGTTCTCAAAACCTTAACCCTAGCAATCAACTGAGAGGATATTTATAGGGCTACAACATGGACCAATAGACAAATATGAAAAGGACTTCCCACGTAATTAAATAATCCTACCCCGGGTTAGGATTCAATTATGTAAATTACAAATTCCACTAAAGAATTATAATTGTGCTCCTAATCATATTCGAATTTATATTTTCGAGCCTTTAATATTAAATACTATTATCTCCTCATGTTAAGATTACAGATATCCACCAATTAAATTTAATTATTGACAATATAATTTAATGGCTTTTATTATCCTTGAGACTTATCCACTTAACTTATTTGATGTATCGGATTCAAAATCTACTTGCAAGATTTGATACAATCAAAACTTATAAGCTTCCTCAAGGGGATATCATCAATCCAATTTATCAGGACATGGTTTCCTTCAACTATTAATATTCACCATATATATAATGTTATTGCCTAACGTACTGAGTTTATTGACTCATATAGAATCTCACTCTATGTGTAATCAAAGCAATAATCACTACATACACGTGTCTAGAAATAGAATTCGGATTAAGAGCATAAGTAATCATAATATTCATGAGTTTTAAATTATTTTATAAAGTCAGTATAATAATTAACTCAACTGGGTCCTGTTCAATACACACAAAGTGTACTAGCATAAATAGTTAGAATAAATAATTTCCCGTAGTCAAGACAGACCTATTAAAAATTTGTGCTACAGTTCTACTAATGGTGTGTCCAATTCCATCTAAAACTGTGAACAATAAACTTGTATTCCAAAAGAACCGATGATCTAGTCTTTGTGTGTAAGCCGTACTCTATACACATGCACATATAGTAAATGGCACACATTGCTCAAAATGAATTCTCATTAAAATATAAAGATATAATATCAAGCATATCTTTAGTCTATATCTCTATCAATTAGGTTATTACTTGCTTTTGCATGCTGCATCAATATCAATTTATTTCAAATGGATGTTAAAAGTGCATTTTTAAATGGTTTTATAAATGAGAAGTTTATGTTGAATAACCTTCTGGTTTTGAAGATCATGAATTTTCAAACCACGTCTTTAAATTACACAAAGCACTTTATGGTTTAAAGCAAGCACCTAGAGCATGGTATGATAGATTAAGTAAATTTTTGATTAAAAATGATTTTTCTAGAGGAAATGTTGATAAGACTTTGTTTTTAAAAAGAAAAGAAAAGATTTATTAATTGTTCAAATTTATGTTGATGACATTGTATTTGGTGCTACTAATAATCTCCTTTATCAAGAATTTGCTAAGTTAATGCAGGGAGAATTCGAGATGAGCATGATGGAAGAACTCAACTTCTTCCTTGGACTTTAAATCAAACAAGAGAAAGCGGGGATTTTTATTAACCAAACAAAGTACACAAAGAAAATACTCAAGAAGTTTGGTATGGAATCTGCTAAACCTCTTGGTACGCCAATGAGTCCTCATGCAAGCTGGACAAGGATGAAGAAGGTAAGAAAGTAGATCAGAAGCATTACCAAGGTATAATCGGATCACTTCTTTACTTAATTGCAAGTAGGCCAGATATTATATTTTCTATTTGCCTATGTGCAAGATATCAATCTAATCCTAAAGAATCACATTTATTTGCTGTTAAAAGAATCTTTAGATACTTAAATGGAACTAAAAATGTAAGATTATGGTATTCTGAGACTCAACTTTGAAGTTGATTGCTTATTTGATTCTGATTATGTTGGTTGTAAATTAGATAGGAAAAGTACAAGTGGTGCATGCCAACTTTTAGGAAGTAACTTAATCTCTTGGTTTAGCAAGAAGTAAAATTCGGTTGCATTATCCACTGCTGAGGCAGAGTATGTTGCAGCTGAAAGTTGCTGTGCTCAAATCCTTTGGATTAAGCGACAACTTGAAGATTATGGTATCACACTTGATAAAATTCCTATTAGATGTGATAATACTAGTGCAATCAATCTAACTAAGAATCCAATTCAACATTCAAGAACTAAACACATAGAAATTAGACATCACTTTATCAGAGAACATGTTTCCAACAATGATGTTTGTCTTAAATACGTGAATACTAATGATCAATTAGCTGATATTTTTACCAAACCATTAAGTGAAGAAAGATTTTGTTATCTTAGAGGAGAATTAGGAGTTTGTGATCCTTTAGAATAACTTTTGAAACTCTTAAGGACAACAACTATCTAGACTTCATCAATTTCTTAAAATCCTCTATGTTCAATAAGGAAATTTATCTAGAAATTGATTCATTGTTTCCCCAATTGTTAAGGGACACTTGTCTAGAGTTTGATGATTAATTTGATCAGTTTAGATCCTTGAAATTGAATCTTTCACTGAAACTATTGTGGAGTCGACACCTTCAGTTTGTGGAGTCGACACCTTCAGTTTATGGAGTCGACACCTTCCTATTTGATGTTCAGTCTAGGCAATTAGAGCCGACACCTACTTTTGTAGAGCCGACTCTAATTCGAGTGCTGACAGATTTTGGTTTGGAGCCGACACCTGCTTTGCGGGAGTGACTCTAAGTAAACCTAGGTCAAAAATATAAGGCGGAGTCGACACCTAAACGATCCCTATCTTCTCTAAATCCTCTCTAGAGCTGTTCCAAACCGATTCCAACACCTTTTAACCCTTCAAATCTCTTGATTACTCATTCCAATCAAATCCTATGGCTCCTAAGAGGCGTGCTATTGTTGGTGGATCGGTGGTTCCCACGAGGAAACGATCGATTCGGAGGCAAGCTTCGTCTTCATCATCTGCCACCCAAGAGGATTCTCCACCTTCTCCATCTTCTCCACGTATCGACCTATTAGCGGGTAAGGCTATCACAACCGGAAGGAAAGTTTATTTTGATTTCTTTGCTTCGGAGAATTTTGCTATTGGCCATCTATTAAAGGAAATGGGATGGGAAAAGGCTTGTTCTTTGGATATTCCCACTTACCCTGCCCTCGTAAGAGAGTTCTACAATATTTGAGTAGAGGAGAGGGAGGTTTAGTAAGTTTTGTTAGAGGAACAAGAGTTGTAATCACTGCTGAGATCCTTGGAAATTTGTTAGAGATGCCCACTGTTGGGATAAATGAGTATCAGCATGATGATCGAAGTGGTGCCCTATCTAGGATGCTTGGGAGAGAGGTATCTGAGTTTGAGGAGATTATGGCAAATCAATTGAACTTGGAACTCAGGCTACTTCATAACATCTGCGGGAGGATCTTATTTCCCAAGATAGGCCGATTTGAGTATGTCTCAGAGCGAGACATCTTGTTGATGGATTGCATCATCACTGGGAGGCCAGTAAATTTAGCTGGGATGATGATAGGCTATATGCAGAGGCAGCTACCAAGAAGAGATCCACATTGCCGTATGGTATGATTCTGACTTTGGTATTTAGAAGCCAAGGTGTGTTGATCATAGATAATGAGCCACTGAGGAAACTAAGGCATACAGACTACTACAGTGTCTCTACCATTCACCATATGGGCTTCAGAAAGGAAAATGGTATTTGGATAAAAAGATGATAGGAGGCCAGAGTTGAGGAGGCCAGAGCAGAGGACATCCCTGACCCATCTGTTGCGGGATCATCTACAGCTGGACCTTCAGAGGCTGGACCAAGCACATACTCTTCACCTCCACCTCAGACAGCATTTGTATCTGGTAGATTTTTAGATGTGCAGATTGGTCAGCTCAGAGCATTATTAGCTGAGTATGACAGTCAGAGGAGAGATGAGATTAGTCAGATAAAAGATGACATCAGACAGTTTAAGGAGGAGATCAATTTCAGACTTGACTTGATTTCATTTTCCATTAGCCGCTCTGCAGAGTCCCTTGGTACTGAACTTCAAAAGATTTTTGAAAGGCTGGAAGGGATTGCAGATGGATCTAGAGCTTATAGTTGCTACTGGACAATTGAAGAAAGATTTAGACCTTGCTGTTGCTCAAGTTGAGAGTTATCTTGAAGGCTTTAAGAAATCACAAAAAGATGAGATTATGGAAATGATAGGTCATTGAAGAAAATTGTATACAAACATGTTTGATTGACCTTCTATAGTGATACCCTATCTAAGCCTATCCTACCCTAACCAATTAGAAACCTAAGATTAGCTTTTCTTACTCTAGTTTGTATCTTGGATTTCTAGTTTACTATATTTTGTTAGCTTGTATCTAGGAATTTCTAATTGATATGGTACATTACTGTGAATGTATTTTGATAGACACATGTAATGCATCTTGAATTGAAATACAATTATCTTGGCAATTGAAATGAAGTTTACTATCTCTATGATTGAATGAACCAACAACCTCGCTCTGATAATTTTATTATTTTTTAACTCACCTTATTGCTGATAACAAAAAAGGGGAGAGAAATTTGTATATGCATAAAAGAGAGAGAAAAAAATAAGGAGAGAGAATAAAAAAAAATATAAGATTTCAATATGTTTTAATCAATTGGCATATCTCAAAAGGGGGAGAGAAATTTTGAGATGGAGCAAATTTTTTAAATTCTAATCAATTGGTATCAAATCGATTTCAGCTTATTTTATGTACCTTGCATAGGGGGAGTTATTTAATGCAGGGGGAGCTTAATGATTTTCTATATAAAGTTAAATCATCTTGATTGCTGTTTATAATAGAACTCAAGTATGTTTCTAAAGTTCATTTTGAAACTTGGCATCAAATTCTCTATTAAGAAGTTTTAAAGCTTTAACAATGTCTATAACGCTTATTTCAAATGAATCTTTAATGCATATACTCAAAGTTTTTGTCATCATCAAAAAGGGGAGATTGTTGACCCAATTGTTGATTTTGATGATTAACAAAACTATTTGAGTATAACATTTGAAGCTACTAATGATTTTGGTTAAGTTTTTCAGTTTATGATTTGATTTATTAATCAAAATCAGAAAAATCAAGTTCTAGTTCGGATCTAATGTCAAGGTAAGATTGCAACATTAGAGTCGACACATGGAATCAGAGTCGACTCCGGAAATCGGCACAGAATTTAGAGTCGATACCTGGACTGTTAGAGCCGACTCCAACAGAAAGACAGAACTATGGTTTTTTGGTCACGACTTAGAGTCGACACCTGGACTGTTAGAGTCGACTCCAGAAGATTTTTGTGTCGACCCCAGAAAAGTCAGAGACGACTCCAGATCGAGCGGATTATGGATTTTCGATTTAGAGCCGACTCCAAAAAGTTAGAGTCGACTCCAGATTGTCAGAAATGACTCTAGAACTGTCAGAACGTCTCTAAACTTTATCTTTATCTTTTTAATCCCAATGGCTATTACCATATTTGGTTATAATCCTTCTTACACTTGTTTCTAACGGATAGTTTTCAGCTATTTATGGATTAAGAAGGGGCTTTTATTGTATCCAAAAAAATAACCAAGGAAGACAAGAAGAGAGGAAAAACAGAAAATAAGAGTGAGATTCATCAGAAAATCAAAGAGAAAAGAGGGAAGATTCGAAAGGAAAGATTATACTGATTTTCCAACAGAGAGATTTCTAGCTTTCTTAGTTCCATTTGAAGAAATCTCAAAAGAAGAAGCAAGCCCTAGTTTTTTGATCTTCTCAGCTTCAAGAGCATACTAAAGGAAGATCCACTCAAGAGAAGAGAAGAAGCAAGCCACCAAGATCTGCAAATCAGGCTTTGATTCCTATCTCTTTATCTTTGTTCTATCATTGTATATTGCTCATTGGAGGAGCTCTTAATTTGTAAAAACGTTATTGTTTGCTGGGTTCAATCAGGTGATTGATTCAGTTGAGGTAGTTTGCCTTGTGCAAGCAGTTGCTTGTTGTAAGGTTTTGTGCTGGTGAACCTTGAAAACCAGCTGGGTTCGTTGTGCACCCGGGAAAACAACAAGTTCGAGTTGTAAGCTTGTAAAACAACTCTGCTGTAATCAGATTGATTATAGTGTGGACCCAAGAGTACTTGGGAGTGGATGTAGGTGTAGGTACACCGAACCACTATAAAAATTCTTGTGTTTGCAGTGATTATTTCCTTGTCTCTAACTCTCTATCTGTGCATACTCTATTTTAATTCATGTACATCTAAGTTTTCACTTCCGCTGGGGGGATTGTTTTTAAAAAGGAGTTTAATTTTTGAAAAACCAATTCACCCCCCCTCCTCTTGGGTTGCTATCTGGACCAACATCACAGCCGACACTTCACATACGCAACTAGAAAGCAATGAAGTTATGTCAAAATTCTTATTTGATCTGTATGAAGCCCAGAACTTTGAACATTGGGTTTACGTTTCGTCACGAGAAAACCAACTTCTGATGCATACGGAACACCCAAAAACACAGTTGAGAAATGAAATGAAAATACCCTCGGACTACTCAAGACTAGAATCAAAGACCACATGACAAACTATATGCTACGGCATGACAGAAATTCCATAAAAAGGCATCAATATGACAGAAATCAAAGTTAAAAATGCCATGAAAATATTTCGACAATTGATGTATTCTAAATCCAATTTCATCATTATTCGGGCAATTTAACGACATAATCCATTTTCGAAATATGGATTCTATCTTCAGTGGACTCAGGAAGGCAGTTTCAGCATGTATTTCCTGACGGTCACATTTTTCATGCATCCAATTCAGGAAATGCTATGTGTCTGCCAATCATCATGGCCCTCATCGTTGATAGAGCACCTGACTGTGAGGTTTCACAATGGTTGCATTTGTAAATGCCATCCAAGTCATGAATTCACAGCCGACGCTTCGATATCAATTAGGTCAACCACATATTTGTATGAAGGTTTACCGGCACTGGATTCATTTGAAAAAAACCCATGTTAGTTTTCCAATTCAACGAAATATAATAAGAACTTCAATATAAGAGAATGTTACTTTAAACATGTTAAAGTCTGCCTACTATTATCTAGCATAGCAAATTAAAGTACAATAGCAGTAGTGGCATAACATGTCATAGTAAGATAGTACTCTACCCATCACAAATCATTGCAAAACATCAGTATTGGCAGTGAATTCGATAGTACATTATCGATGCATCAACGTAGCCTTCCCAAACAGAAACCCAAGAGGAAGACTACAAGGAAGGATACGAAAAGCAATATAATTGTTTTGACAGGAGCACCCACAGTCCTGGCCATCTCTTCATCCCTTCTTCCTTGTACGTATTCCATTTCATTGTATTTTTGATATATTGATGGTCGGAAGGTTTACGGTAATTGTGAAATGCATCAAATGCCTCTTGTCTACATTTAAACTTCTTGTACAAGGCATGCTTGAACCCACTAACCTCACGCTGACACTCAGCCCATGAATCATAAACCCCTCGTCTACGGCCCACGAAAACTACATAATAACTTTGGGCAGGCATTAGTAAGTCTCAGGAGCAAGCAGCCTGATTTCCTGCATAACGGGGATTCAATGTGAAACTCGAATGAATCAATGAATTGCACAAATTAAAAAGTGAATCATGGTCGACATAGTAACTGTAAATTTATCTACGAGCATGCAGCGACCGTAAACAAACGAAGCATCGTAAACTTACTTCGCATGTTATGAGCATCCCAAAGCCTCTCAGCTATGGAATTGCGTAGTTGATCGCCTCTTCGTGATTCGTCCCCTATAATGAGGTAAGGATCGACATCGTCATCATTATCAGCTGGCAACGGTTCAGAAGACATGTTGAAGTATTTGTCATTGCCTTGGCTGTGTCGAATGAAGTTGTATATTAGCAAACCATAACAATACGCTTCTGAACCTTGAAGGGAAATGGAATGGCACTTTTAAAATCTTAAATCGCTTTTTAAGTATTCCAAAGGCCTTCTCAACGCAATTTCTTAGTTGAGCATGTCGATGGTGTATAAGTCTCGACAGTTGTTGTATCGACGAGCCCTTGGATTGTTGAAGGTACTAAGGTGGTACCTATTACCCCGATAAGGGGCAAGGAACTTATCTGTATTGCCATATCCTGAGTTGACAAGATAGAATTTCCCTATAGGACAACAATGCCTTGACGTATTCCCACAGTTTAAAATTAAGTCATTCAAGTATGTTGTTATATGCATATACCTTCAGGTACAAAGTCCTCCAGACTCGACACACCAACGTAGGACTCTCATGTCAGCTGCAGATCCCTCCCAACCAGTACATACGAAAAGGAATGAGTGATCAAAGGAGACTGCAGCCATGACATTTTGAGAAATGGTCCCCTTTCGATTATGAAATCATGGTTGTTTGCATTTCCTGATCGTTGCAGGTATATGTGTGCCATCGATTGCTCCAATAGCATTCTGTAATGAAAGAAATGTATCAAGGACCTGGTAATGAGAAGATTGAAAAATAATTCTGGTGTAATGTAGTCGTGTCCAAACCTACCATGAAGTGAGGATGGAAAAGTTTGTTGCCATGGATCCGTGGGTGAACGGCCGTCTCCTGTTGAGGTTGAACGATAAATTCATGCTTAAGCAAACAAATTGCTTTCAGTATGTTGTTGAAGTGTCGGGATATTGTCTCCCCTGAGTGCTGGAACGTTTCAGCCAACACTCTATTAGTAGCACCATGCCCTATGCCGTAAAGGAAGATTGCTAGTTGCTCCTGTATCGATACGTTACGTGTGCTACTCACCAACCCTCGCGAGACAAGCAAGTCTTGCAGCTTGAAGAACATATTATTTGTCATCCTAAAGTGATCATAACCTCTGTTTGGATGTCCACTCAAAATATCAGCCACGATTTCGTGACCCGAGAATGGACGAGTGTGGCATAGGACCTTTGAATTACCATTAACATTGGGTATAGAAAGGAACCCATTACTTATCAACACAGTTAGGACGTCTTGCCAGTAGTTGTCCTCATCTATTAAATACGCCATGGCATCATGAAATAGGTCCATCTAATCGAAAATGTAGTAGTTAATGATACAACCATATGCATAAGTAATTGTTGATTGCAAAAATTGACAGTAGAGTACAGTAAAAAATGATGCTACTTAATAACATAAGACTGAAACGTCTACACCAAAACGACATATATAAGCAACTTAGCCAGAACATATCATTCTATAACTAACATGATGCAAGCAAATATATGTCACGTCCAACGATCATAGAAAAGTCGATGTCATGCGTCGTAGATGCAGGTGTGGTACAAACGGATTCTTGCGCACTGACAGCAGGAGAATCGGTCGGACCCTGGAAATGCTGCTATCACTGCTTGGCCTGAATGATGGCTGCATGAATGAATTTGTCCACCTCGAGTGGAAGCATGCGTAGGGGGAGGCACAAAAAGAAGGGTCATCATGATGGACACCATGCATTTGAGGCATAAAGAACGTAGGCGTAGCTGCAAAACTTTCAGAAGGTCCTCCCGCTGAAGGTGGTAAATGGTAGAACTCTGTCATTTGTCTTTTAAGCCACGCTTCAAGTAGTGCGCCTTCATAATGCATAAGGAACCACCTATTAATCTCGATTTTTAAACTGTCCCCCATAGCAAGAATACATTCCGGAGTAATCCCTGGGAGACTCTCTAACTTCCGCATGCATTCATCGATTGAGTAGACAGTAGGACGAGTAAGCTGCTCTCTCCTAAGGATCTCGTTAGCAATTTTCAATCTCTTTTTACCTTTTCCACCAATTCGAGGAAGGCATCACCAGCTTCTGATGTGTACTTAATTTTACGTGCTGTAGGAGTTACGGTTGATGACCTTTTCCTCTTTCCACTACTAGTAACAATGCTGGATCTAAGGAACAATTCGTGGGTGGGGTCGAGGCACATGTGCTCGGGCTGTTTGGGGAGACATCATCAATTAAGTGTTCGAAATGACTGGATGATGTGAAAGAGAGTCCTGCACCTTTACGTGATTGGGGCCAGAAGTCCATGTCCTCAAGGTTCATCCATTCGACCTCGTCGTCCGAGGTATCATTATCGGATACTCCCGCTGGAATAGCAGATGTATCCCCCCGTCTACCATGACAGTATTCTTTGAAAATAGAATGTCTATATCATCGTATACAGCGAAGGACTTACCCTTTATTCGAGCGTAGTCCTTGTTAACCTGTGAGCAAATTTGATGAAGTAGTTATTTAAGTATACCGAAATAGCAGCCGATTAACATTTGATAACATCGGAATCTATCACTTACCGAGATGATCTCCTCCCACATATTTCGTCACCGCATGTGGGTAGTTTAAGTGCAGGATCCCATCCCCAGCCTGAACGGTTAGCTAGGTTATAATACAAATTGAAGGTCTTCTTCAGAACCTTTAAACGATTCTTCAGGTTTGTAAATGTGAACGACAGATTGGTCCTTTCATTGAACAATTTGGTAATTTTCTTCATATCTCTTGTGAGAAAGTACCATTGTGACAGTTTCCATCGTCATTCTCTTGCCTCATAAGGGTCACGAAAATTGAGTCAAGAGAATCGGTCCAATTGGGTGCCCTAGTTCGGCCCGATCGTTCTCTGGACTATGACGGCTCATCGTTTTTGTTGGATTGAGGCATTTTATCTACAGTGGAGAACCGTTGATATTTTGTTACATTGGATCATATTGTTTAAACTTTGTCATGCGGCACAATGATATAGTACGGAACTATATGCAGTAAATGAAGAAGTTGCAGTACATGAGTAATGTCGAAACTATGGTAGCTGGAGAACAATGCAAGACGTATAAGCTAATGAATTCTATCAATACAGGAAACAAAAATAGATAATCGCCAGAAAAACAATTGAATTTCAGCCATCTCAAAAATAAATTATCATTAGACGAAGACATCATTGATTCTATTGGGATAAGGCGTGACACGTGATGCTATCGAATGTGATAGAGATTTGGATCGATTAGAGTCATGCAGTGAATGTCTATGATTTAAGTGACCTCAAAATCACAGCAGTTAAATAGCAATGTCATCATTGTTTATTTATCCGATTAGCTTAATATGAAGTTGGAGGTAATAATGATCATTAATTTCATTCGTTCAATCATCGATACAATAGGATATGCTTGCTAAAACATGGAATCGGTGTTCACTGTCGACAGTGCGGCTAAAAGATTTTGCTTACCTCGTCGTAAGATGGTCCAACTGTATCAATATACTTGTCATGCAGTGTGACATAAGAAATGAAAAATTACCATTATTTATAAGTTAATATGCACAACTATTAACCACAGAGTACAAAAATAACTATTCCTCATTAAAACATCAACATTCATCAGTAAAAGGAGAACATATTGTCCAAGCCCTCATGTGTAGAGATACGACAGATCTATCTCAGGCAGATATAAGAAATGCCCGAAGCCTTGAACAGGACTTATTGAAGATTAAGGTACTTAAAAGAAGCCTCAAATAGAGCATCCAACAATAATCGCTATATAATGGTTATGTAAAACATATGGCATGCAGGTTCAAGCATCTGTCCAACATTAAAGCCTTAATAGAATGCCTTTTTAAAAGAAATTAGAGGCTGCAGGCACATCCAGTGCCTTGAGGTTAAACAAAGGTCAAACCGCTTTACTGGATTTCCTGCATTTAGTCCTCTCCCAGCTTTTGAATGTCTGGAAGTGTAGCAAGAGATATGGGTTCAGAAGGTTCAAGCGAAATACCATGATAAGGTTGGAATGAAATCCAGATTACCCCAAACCGTAATCGGTTCACTCCAACAGCAACGACGCTCAAACCCTAATTAAAAAAAAAGGAAAAAGAAGGGAGACGTACCTGATCCCAGTTCTCGAGGCCCTTCTCAGGAAGAGGAGAAGATTAACGAACGAGGATGAGGAGCCAAATAACTAGTTTCAGGGAAGAGGATGAAGAGCGAACCGAGAACTTGGCTAGATCCAGGTGATCGTCATCATCCAGGCGCAGAGAAGACTTGGGAGACCTATATGGAGCATCCGCACAGAGATGGCCAGAGGGGAGGAGCAAGGATCGGAAGTCGGCGGCCGTTGAAGAAGAAGGGAAACCCTAGTCGCGAGAGCAGAAGAGGAAGACCGACCCCAATCCAAAGCCAGATTCAAATTTTTAACATCCGACGAATGCCCCTGGAATAGCTACAGTGCTGGAATACCTTATTCCAGGGGTCCAGGCAGAATAAGAAATGGGGATACGAGGCACTGACTGGAATTAGAATTTGACTGGGCCCCACCGATGATTTAACCAGCATTTGGGGGAATAAGCTGGAATAATGCCCTATTCCATGCCTTATTCCAGCATCCAAACGCAGCCTAAAAGAAAAAAAAGCTTTGACCATGAAAGACGAGCGCCAACCAAAAAGCTGCTGCAAGGAAACGGGATTATTGCACAAAACCAGAACAAGCAATAAGAATACAGAAAAAAAAGGGCAACAATCATAATTTACAAAGGCTACGTTTGGATATCAAAAAGTTATTCTGAGAATAGAAATACAAATTCCTCAGGAATAACTTATTCCTTTTATTATTCCAGATTTCTGTTTGGATGAAAATCTGGTATTCCATGTTATTCCAATGCAATTAATGCAGTGTTATTCCAAATGGTGTTTGGATGATGTGAGAATAAGCATGTATTCATTTGGAATAGGTGAAGTATTCTTCTGAAATTCCAAAAATACTCGTTGACCATTTGATAGAAAAAAAAATGTTTTCCATTTTATTTTGTCCTACGTTGACTTTATGAAATTTTTTAAAGGGTTTTATTAGTAAATAAAATAGTATAAAAATATCTACATATCAAACTTAATTAATGATTGCATTGTAAATAGAGCTTTAGGTAGTGTTTGAAATAGGAGATAAAAGGGGATATCCTCCCTCTTATTCCCAAAAGCCATAACTATAAGGGATAGCTGGGAATAAAGTTAACCAAATGGATAATTCATGGTTAACCATGGTTAACCATAAGATATCCCCTCAATTTATTCCCTAGAAAATGCAAGAATAGCTGGTTATCCCTTCAAATAAGAGTGAAAAAAAAGTTATCCTATGGATTTACCTTTTTGCATTTGATATGATCAATGGGATAGCCAATGGATATTCATAGGGATAGCCAGGGGATAAACTCTATCCCGTACACTTATCCATGGATAATATTTTTTCTATCAAACACTACCTTAAATAAAAAGATTTGTTAAAATTTTTCATAATAACTTTTCTATTTGATAATAATTAATAAATTAATTAATAATTTTTAAAAATTCCAAACATACTCCAGGAATCAATGAGAAGGAAAAATAGTTTATCAATTAATTTAATTTTCCTTCTACTAAAAATGAATAAATTAATTTCGATAAATTAATAAAGGATACAAATTATAATCTATTAACGAATTAAGTATATTAGTAAAATAACATGCATAAATTTTAAAAATTATTTAATAATGTTCCAAGAATTATACTATTTATGAGTGTTCTACTTTACTTGAATTCTTGAGTACCAATCTTCAAGTTTCAAAAAAATATGTCTCACCCATTCCTAATCTATAGCTCATAATCAATTATTTTGTTAAACTTTGATGTTCTAAATGATAAAATTTATTTAAATTAATTTAAGTTATTGTCAAATACCATTATTAATAAAGCAAAAAAATAAGTTTATACATTTACCGATCTTGATAATTACAGAAGCATTTGGATTCTTTTGGGAATCCGTCTACTTGGCCTGGTTTTCAACAATTTGCAAATGATTGGCGACCTTGAGCCAATAGCACAATCATGAGATAAGGATCTGATGAAAAATATTTTCGACCATTCAATACAATACTAAATATTACTCCAAATACAACTAAGGTGAGTGACTGTCTTAACAGTCACTGAAAGTAGGTGTCTTTAGACAGCCACATCATCTAATGGATCCTTATTAAATGTTCACCAAAACATTGATGTGCAGCCTTACAAAACAAGCAATACGACATTTATAACATAACAACGGCTAACAAGCTTTAACTGGTTAAGCAATACTTGAAGACTCCGGCATCATCACGAACAAGAATGTCTGGAAGAGAGTTGCCTTCCAACAGCTCCAATCTTGCACCACCACCAGCTGAACTGTACCTGCTTCCTTTTCATCAAGCCCGGCTTTGTCAACACCCATCCAACCCTCGGGATCCCAGATGCAGTAATAGCCTAAAGAGACAAAAATAAAGGATGTTAAACATGTTGCCTTTCAGCCACTATGTCTTGCACTCCCTCACCAGTGCAGTCGTCAGCCACCTCAACCTGTGTGAAATAAACAAGGAATCAGAAACAAGATTCGATATGCCTTAATGTTAAAGAATACAAAAGAAGCATTCAATACTGTGACAAATCGACGGTCATTAAGTCCGAGAAGAAGTTCAAATATCCTGGGCACGATAGGCTTCAGGCTGCGACTTGCAGTTACACCTTTACGACGTCCCGGAAAATCCAAAGCCAGATCCATGAGTTATATATATCAGTAGCCAAGAAATGATACAGAGGTAGCAAGTTCATATGACATAAGAAAGTAAGATTTCACCTGATAGATGCAGTAAATTCAAGAATTTTTCCAACATTAAAGCATGCAGTTAAAAAACCATTAACTGCTCTATGACCTTTGGCCATGCCTAAGCTCTAGTATACCAGCAAAGGCAAGTCATTGTTCACAACATACCAATCTCCCTCTAAGATGCTATTAAGAAACAATTTAATGTAAGAATGTGCCAATAAACCGATCAACTCACCTGATAGCAGTCACACAAAAATGGCACATATCAAAGGATTCCACACCTATCAAAACATAAACATACACAAGAACCATCGACCGATAAGCAACATGAATTAAGAGAGAACCAGCGAAATTCATCAACATACTGCAACTTGTAGGTTTACTGCATCCACTGTATTCTCACCCCCAAGTGTCAGCAATTACATACTGGAATTCGTCCCACGAAATCATTAATTCCCTTCAAAATCATTAACTCAGAAGATAGGATTTAGCTTTCATCATTTGACTACGATAAGTAGCTGTGAATCCAGTATAATCATCCGTAAGAGGCAACTTTGAAAGCATAGCCGTTTTAGTTCATAAATTGAATTAGAAAATCAAGTAAAGAAACATCAGATGGCATGCTACCTTAACAACCAACTGACAGTCAATACCTCAACTGTGATGAGCAACAGAAGGGAACGATTAAAACATGAAAACGGTTCAATGATAAAATCTGAAGAGAAAAGTAGAAGAAACAGACGAAATCTTCGTTGAAAAATAATGGAAGAACCTTAAAATTGACAACAGTACGACATAGCTGCCTCCAACTTTAATGGATGATCGATTCTAAATCCAATTTCATCATTGTTCAAATAACCTACCCTCATTACCCAGTTCCAATATATACGGACATTGATTAACCTGTCAAATCCAGCCAATATTAGTACTCCATATTGATGGCACTGCAACGCAGAAAATTCAACATATGTGAACCTGCTACAATTCATGAAAATATTATGAAGTCTACAATATCAACTAGGGTTACTACGGACAAGTGCAAGCCTGAGTTCTACTCTCCCAACATGGGCCAATTCAAGGTAAACTATTAATCCAATTTAAAAGATAAGCACGGTACATAAACTATTTTATCCAGGCATGTTGATCATTGTTCATGGACCAAAAATAGGCTGCAGCAGGTAAGTAAAATTAGAGGTAGCAAAGCTTAGGAGAAGGAACTAAATACCAGCATGTTGATACTGGTAAAATGAAAAAGCACGTCCTATAAATGCTTCGTAAAAGGAATACAATATCAGCATGTCCAGAAGCTGGCAGAACCTATGAAATGAATCCAATAACACAGTTGGAAATTGCCATGAACTGGTTAGACAATTCATTACTAGCAACAAACAGTCCACCTCACAAGGTTAAGGTCAGGAGCTGAAACTAATGTTCGAAAATGCCACGATTGAACACAGAAACACAATTCCAAAATGGCAAAGGAACTACCGAAATCCACAGTTGAACAAATCCTTGAATATGGATTCTGACAAATAAACAATAGAAACAAACTGATAGCCTCAAAAGCTTAATGTCACGGCGTGAAACAAAGATCAATTAATGCCAAGAGGAAACCGAAAAACCCAGATCCACAATGCTAACAAAATAACAGAAATCAAAGATGAATAATGCCCTGATAATACCCCCAGACATTTCATTAATACAACGAAATGGAGCGCAGCACAAGACATCTGTGACGGCCTGAAAGAAAGGTCAAACATTGAAACAAAGATGACCAAAAAACACAGCTTACAATTGTGAAGAGAATACCCACCAACAGACGTGATAAATTCCAGGATATTACCAAGTGCTATACCAATGGAAGGGTTCAACAAATCCATGAAATTCCCCCCCACAATTCGACAACATAAACAACCTGACAACCTCCCAAGCAAAAGGAAATGGCCTGATACATTGATCGGAAAATGCCAGGAACATACCCGAAAACCCAGATCGAAAATGCTCAGAAAACAGCAAAGAACACAGATGAAAAATGCCATGAAAATACACAGCAATTTCAATACTATAATCGAACGGAGCACCTCCCAAGACATATCTCATGCCCTGAAACAAAGGTCAATAATTGTAAAGATGATGCCCAGAAAACACAGTTCACAGATCCTAATAAAATACCCACAAATAGACGTGCAGGAATGCCACGAAAGTGCCCAAAAAACATGACTACAGTGCAAGTGAACAATCAGTGTCACAGTTCAACAAATCCATGAAAATCCCCCCAGACAATTCAATAACAGAAACAACCAGACAACCTCACAAGCTTACTGTCACGGCCTGAAACAGTGATCGAAAATGCCATGAAGATGGAAAAGACAGATCGATTATGCTAAGAAAGTACCCAAAAACAACGGATGAAAAGGAGCTTGAAAATACCCCAGATAATTCATTACTAAAATCAAACAGAGCACCTCACAAGATATATCTCACGGCCAGATACAACGGTCAAATATTTGAAAGAAGATGCCCGAACAACCCAGTTCAAAATTGCTAAGAAAATAGATAATAACACATCAACTCCGAAATACCATGAAAATAACTTGAACAGACAAATAGATACGATAAACAATCAGACCATTTTTTAAATGCCCTCCAAGTCAAGAGCACCTCACAGCCGACACTTCACATACGCAACCATAAAGCAATGAAGTTTAGTCAAAATTCTTATTTGATCTGTATCAAGTCCAGAACTCAGAACATTGGATTTACGTTTCATCACGAAAAAACCAACTTCTGATGCATACTGAAGACCCAAAAACACAGTTGAAAAATGAAATGAAAATACCCCCAGACAATTCAAGACTAGAATCGAAAAGACCACATGACAACCTATATGCCACGGCATGACAGAAATTCCATAAAAGGCATCAATATGACAAAAATCAAAGTTCAAAAATGCCATGAAAACGATGGATCCAATCGATGTAATCTAAATCCAATTTCATCATTGTTCAGGCAATTTACCGACATAATCATTTTCAAAATATGGATTCTATCTTGAGTGGACTCAGGAAGGCAGTTTCAGCATGTATTTCCTGACGGTCACATTTTTGCATGCATCCAATTCAGGAAATGCTATGTGTCTGCCAATCATCATGGTCCTCATCGTTGATAGAGCACCTGACTGTGAGGCTTCACAATGGTTGCATTTGTAAATGCCGTCCAAGTCATGAATTCACAGCCGACGCTTCGATATCAATTAGGTCAACCAAATATTCGTAGGAAGGTTTACTGGCACTGGATTCATTTGAAAAAACCCATGTTAGTTTTTCAATTCAACGAAATATAATCAAACTTCAATATAAGAGAATGTTACTTTAAACATGTGAAAGTCTGCCTACTATTATCTCAGCATAATAAAATAAAGTACAATAGCAGTAGTGGCATAACATGTCATTGTAAGATAGTACTCTGCCCATAACAAATCATTGCGAAACATCAGTATCGCAGTCAATACGATATTACATTATCGAAGCATCAACTAGCCTTCCCAAACAGAAACCCAAGAGGAAAACTACAAGAAAGGATACGAAAAGCAATATAATTGTTTTTACAGGTGCACCCACAGTCCTGGCCATCTCTTCATCCCTTCTTCCTTGTACATATTCCATTTCATTGTATTTTCGACATATTGAATGGTCTGAAGGTTTACGGTAATTGTGAAATGCATCAATTGCCTCTTGTCTACATTTGAACTTCTTGTACAAGGCATGCTTGAACCCACTAACCTCACGCTGACACTCAGCCCATGAATCGTAAACCCCTCGTCTACGGCCCACGAAAACTACATAATAACTTTGGGCAGGCATTACTAAGTCTCAGGAGCAAGCAGCCTGATTTCCTGCATTACGGGGATACAATGTGAAACTCAAATGAATTAATGAATTGCACTAATTCTAAAGTGAATCATGGTCGACATAGTAACTGTAAATTGAACTATGAGCATGCAGCGACCGTAAACAAATGAAGCATCGTAAACTTACTTCGCGTGTTATGAGCATCCCAAAGCCTCTCAGCTATGGAATTGCGTAGTTGATCGCCTCTTCGTGATTCATCATCCCCTATAATGAGATAAGGATCGACATCGTCATCATTATCAGCTGGTAACGGTTCACAGACATGTTGAAGTATTTGTCGTTGCCTTGGCTGCGTCGAATGAAGTTGTGTATTACGCAGCAAGCCATAACAATACGTTTCTGAACCTTGAAGGGAAATGGAATGGCACTTCTTAAAATCTTAAATCGCTTTTTAAGAATTCCAAAGGCCTTCTCAACGCAATTTCTGAGTTGAGCATGTCGATGGTTGTATAAGTCTCGACAATTGTTGTATCGGCGAGCCCTAGGATTGTTGAAGGTACTAAGGTGGTACCTATTACCCCGATATGGGGCAAGGAACTTATCTGTATTGCCATATCCTGAGTCAACAAGATAGAATTTCCTGTACAGGACAACAATGCCTTGACGTATTCCCTCAGGTAAAAAAAGCTTAAAATTAAGTCATTCAAGTATGTTGTTATATGCATATACCTTCAGGTACAACGAGTCCTCCAGACTCGACACCAACGTAGGACTCTCATGTCAGCTGCAGATCCCTCCCAACCAGTACAAAAGAAAAGGAAGGAGTGATCAAAGGAGACTGCAGCCATGACATTTTGAGAAATGGTCCCCTTTCGATTACGAAATCGTGGTTGTTTGCTTTTCCTGATCGTTGCAGGTATATGTGTGCCATCGATTGCTCCAACAGCATTCTGTAATGCAAGCAAATGTATCAAGGACCTGGTAATGAGAAGATTGAAAATAATTCATTCGATTTAGTCGTGTCCAAACCTACCATGAAGTGAGGATGGAAAATGTTTGTTGCCATGGATCCGTGGGTGAACGGCCGTCTCTTGTTGAGGTTGAACGATAAATTCATGCTTAAGCAAACAAATTGCTTTCAGTATGTTGTTGAAGTGTCGGGATATTGTCTCCCTGAGTGCTGGAAGGTTTCAGCCAACACTCTATTACTAACACCATGCCCTATGCCGTAAAGGAAAATTGCTAGTTGCTCCTGTATCGATACGTTACGTGTGCTACTAACCAACCCTCGAGACAAGCAAGTCTTGCAGCTTGAAGAACATAGTATTTGTCATCCTAAAGTGATCATAACCTCTGTTTGGATGTCCACTCAAAATATCAGCAACGATTTCGTGACCCGAGAATGGACGAGTGCGGCATGGGACCTTTGAAATAACATTAACATTGGGTATAGAAATGAACCCATTACTTATCAACACAGTTAGGACGTCTTGCCAGTAGTTGTCCTCATCTATTAAATACGCCATGACATCATGAAATAGGTCCATCTAATCGAAAATGGTAGTAGTTAATGATACAACCATATGCATAAGTAATTGTTGATTGCAAAAATTGACGGCAGAGTACAGTAAAAAATGATGCTACTTAATAACAGAAAACATAAACGTCTACACCAAAATGACATATATATAAGCAACTTAGCCACAACATATCATTCTATAACTAATATGATGCAAGCAAAATATGTCATGTCCAACGATCATAGGAAAAGTCGATGCCATGTGTCGTAGATGCAGGTGTGGTACAAACGGATTCTTGCGCACTGACAGCAGAAGAATGGGTCGGACCCTGGGAAATGCTGCTATCACTGCTTGGCCTGAATAATGGCTGCCTGAATGGAATATGTCCACCTCGAGTGGAAGCATGCGTAGGGGGAGGCACAAATACAGAAGGGCCATCCTGATGGACACCATGCATTTGAGGCATAAAGAACGTAGGCGCAGCTGCAAAACTTCCAGAAGGTGCTCCCGCTGAAGGTGGTAAACGGTAGAACTCTGTCATTTGTCTTTTAAGCCACGCTTCAAGTAGTGAGCCTTCATAATGCATAAGGAACCACCTATTAATCTTAATTTTTAAACTGTCCCCCACAGCAAGAATACATTCCGGTGTAATCCCTGGGAGACTCTCTAACTTCCGCATGCATTCATCAATTGAGTAGACAGTAGGACGAGCAAGCTGCTCTCTCCTAAGGATCTCGTTAGCAATTTCCAACCTCTTTTTACCTTGTTCCACCAATTCGAGAAAGGCATCACCAGCTTCAGATGTGCACTTAATTTTACGTGCTGTAGGAGTTACGGTTGATGACCTTTTCCTCTTTCCACTACTAGTAGACAATCCTGGATCTAAGGAACAATCCGTGGGTGGGTCGAGGCACATGTGCTCGGGCTGTTTGGGGAGACATCGTCAATTAAGTGATCGAAATGACTGGATGATGAGAAAGAGAGTCCTGTACCTTTACGTGATGGGGGCCAGAAGTCTATGTCCTCAAGGTTCATCCGTTCGACCTCGTGAGGTATCATTATCGGATACTCCCTCTGGAATAGCAGATGTATCCCCCCGTCTACCAGTGGCAGTATTCTTTGAAAATAGAATGTCTATATCGTCGTATACAGGGAAGGACTTACCCTTTATTCGAGCGTAGTCCTTGTTAACCTGTTAGCAAATTTGATGAAGTAATTATTTAAGTATACCGAAAGAGCAGCCGAATTAAGATTGATAACATCAAAATCTACCACTTACCGAGATGATCTCCTCCCACATATGTTCGTCACCGCATGTGGGTAGTTTAAGTGCAGGATCCCATCCCCAGCCTGAACGGTTAGCTAGGTTATAATACAAATTGAAGGTCTTCTTCAGAACCTTCAAACGATTCTTCAGGTTTGTAAATGTGAACGACAGATTGGTCCTTTCATTGAACAATTTGGTAATTTTCTTCCATGTCTCTTGTGAGAAAGTACCGTTGTGTCAGTTTCCGTCGTCATTCTCTTGCCTCATCAGGGTCACAAAAATTGAGTCAAGAGAGTCGGTCCAATTGGGTGCCCTAGTTCGCCCTGATCGTTCTCTGGACTGTGACGGTTCACCGTTTTTGTTGATTGAGGCATTTTATCTACAGGTCGAGAACCGTTGATAATTTGTTACATTGGATCATAATGGAAGAGCGAGTCATGCGGCACAATGATATAGAACGGAACTATATGCACTAAATGAAGAAGTTCCAGTACATGAGTAATGTGGACACTATGGCAGCTGGAGAACAATGCAAGACGTATAAGCTAATGAATTCTATCAATACAGGACAATAAAAATAGATGATCGTCAGAAAAACAAATGAATTTCAGCCATCTCAAAAATAAATAATCGTTAGACAAAGACATCATTGATTCTATTGGGATAAGGCGTGATGCGTGATGCTATCGAATGTTATTGAGCTTTGGATCTATTAGAGTAATACAGTGAATGTCTATGATTTAAGTGACCTCAAAATCACGGCAGTTAAATAGCAATGTCATCATTGTTTATTTATTTGATTAGCTTAATATGAAGTTGGAGCTAATAATGATCATAATTTTCATTCTTTCAATCATTGATACAATCAGGATATGCTCGCTAAAACATGGAATCGGTGATCACTGTGTACAGAGTATTAATGATTTTGCTTACCTCGTCATAAGATGGTCTAACTGTATAAATCCTTCTTGTCATACAGTGTGACATAAGAAATGAGAAATTATCAGCCTATTAAGTTAATATGCACATATAACCGATTGTCAAATAACATTGTCTTCGGTGTAATATGCCTAAATGGATATTTAGTGTTCAAATTGAAACTGACTAACTTATTGATTTGTTTGCATGTGATAGACCAGTTCTTATAACCAGCCAAGCCACAGACTTGGTCAACTGATATAGGCCATTGATTTATGTTTCTACAGTTATGGTTTTTTCACGAACATTACATAGTTTGAAATACTTTTATAGACTGTGAAGCATGTATATGGCTACGACATGAAAATGAATATGAATGTGTGTTCCTTCACATATATCTCAAAAGAAATCTACAAGGGTAGTTAGGTTATGTAGATAGCAAAGTCTGTGCTTTTATACAATAACATTAACAGCTACGAAGTCCACTATGTAGTTATCATTCAAATAGGTTGTCCTACCTCCACACAAATAAGAAATTAACCGCAGAGTACAAAATTAACTATTCCTCATTAAAAGTTTAACATTCATCAATAATAGGAGAAGATAAAGTCCAAGCCCTCATGTCTAGAGATACGACAGATGTATCTCAGGCAGATATAGGAAATGCCCGAAGCCTTGAAAAGGAATAATTGAAGAATAAGGTACTTAAAAGAAGCCTCAAGGGAGCATCCAACAATAATCGCTATCTAATGGTTCTCTAATACAAATGGCATGCAGGTTGAAGCATCTGTCCATAATTAAAGCCTTATAGAATGGCTTTTTAAAAGAAATTAGAGGCTGAAGGCACATCCAGTGCGTTGAGGTTTTGCAGAGACAAACCGATTTACTGGATTTACTGCATTTAGTAATTTCCCCTTAAGCTTTTGAATGTCTGGAAGTGTAGGAAGAGATCTGGGTTCAGAAGGTTCAAGCTTCTTTGAGTGATAAGGTTGGAATGAAATCCAGATTCCCCCAAACCGTAATCAGTTCACTCCAAGAGCAACAACGCTCAAACCCTAGCTGAAACAGGGAATAAGGTAAAAAGAAGGGAGAGCGTACCTGATCCCTCGCTTTCTCGAGGACCTTCTCAGGAGGAGGAGAAGATTATTAGACGAGGATGAGGAGCCAGATAACTAGTTTCAGGGAAGAGGATGAAGAGAAAACCGAGAACTTGGCTAGATCCAGTTGATCCTCTTCGTCCACGCGGAGAGAAGACTTGGGAGACCTATTTGGGAGCATCCGCAGAGAGATGGCCAGAGGGGAGGAGCAAGGATCGGAAGTCGGTGGCCGTTGAAGAAGAAGGAAACCCTAGTCGCGAGAGCATAAGAAGAAGACTGACCCCAATCCAAAGCCAGATCCCGATTTTTTTAACATCCGTTGATTGCCCTGGAATAGCTACAGTGGCGGAATTTCATATTCCAGGGGTTCATGCGGAATAAGAAACGGGAATACGAGGCGCTAACCGGAATAAGCAATTGAGTGGGCCCCACCGACGTTTAAAACCAGCGTTTGGGGGAATAACCTGGAATAAGGCCCTATTCCAGGCCTTATTCCAGCATCCAAACTGCCAAAAGGAATGGCACTCAAAACCTATAAAAGTATCGGTATTATTACTCAGGTAAATAATTTAAAAATTAAATTTATAAAAATATTTGGCATATTTATTGAAAAGCTAATTACAATCAATTGAATTGCTGTCCGAATGACCACCACTTCGGATTTTGAAGTTGAAAAAGACGGATATGTGCCGTTGATTCTTACTCAAATTTTATACTTTGTTATATTGAATTTGACTTATTCTAAAAAATATGACAGTTCGTTGTAATAATAATAATAATAATAATTAAAAAATTAAAGCTGATCCTAAAATTTTAAAGGCTAAACCTGCTTCCTCTTGAAACAGCGTTCGTACTATCGCTCGGTTAAAAATTTAAAAAAAATTAAGATTATCTGAACTAAATCATTTAAATTTGGGTTCAAAATTATTTTAAACCAAGAATCTTCGTTTCTATACTACTAAAACAATTTTTATCAAAGATTTTGTTGTAAAAAGAAAGTGCTAAAAAAAACTCTCTCATCTCTTTTTTAAGATTAATTTTATTAGTTTATTTTTATTAATATTAATTTTTTAAAATATAAAAAAATTGTTAGATTGTACCTTTATATTATCACGCTTATAGTAAAAGATTTGAATCGAATCGAATCATTATAACATAAAAGCATATCCCCTTTAATCTGCACAAAGGGATGAAAGCTACTCCTTAAGAGATGTCTAGCATGCCTCGATTCAACTATGATTCTTAACTCCTTTAAATTTAAAGTTTTAGTAATTTTTAAATAATTTAAAGTAAATATCATAATTAATTTTCAACACTTCCACCATCCCAAACTCCCTCCAAATTTTTGCTAAAATGAATTGCAATAAAATTTTGAGTTTATCAAAAATTCTGAAAGCATAGCCCCTGGAAGAGGGGCCACGATAAGAAGAGAACATGGTGCAGAGAGAGAGAGAGAGAGAGAGAAAAGATTGCAACCATGACACCAAATTAGGTATTCATAGACTTCAGTCATTCATGGGCCTGAACCGGTGGAATGGGCTGCATGAAGAACGCCCAGAGGTTCTGCTACTCTTGCTTTAAAAGGTTCTGGTAATTCGGATCTCCAGCAGCATTCCATAATTTTGCAAGCTCTCT
Source organism: Calamus simplicifolius (assembly GCA_900491605.1). Taxonomy (NCBI): domain Eukaryota; kingdom Viridiplantae; phylum Streptophyta; class Magnoliopsida; order Arecales; family Arecaceae; genus Calamus; species Calamus simplicifolius. The sequence continues at coordinate 510,389 of UESW01004013.1, forward strand.
TCTGCTTAATGTATTCAACAACTACTCGGCAGCATATGAAAAATGATATTCAGAACTGGAACTGAAAACTGAATGCAATGGGTGTAATGATTCAGGCCCTGAGCCCGCAGCACTCACAAACCAGTTTCGTTATAAAAAAGCAAGATGGACAAGGTTTATTCATCCTCTTAATTAGTTATAAACCATACAATCAACTTCCAATTTCTCGATGTGGGACTATTGAGAGGGCCCCTTACAGAGGCGGTGTGGTACTTAGCTCTTGCACTTTCGGCTGGTCCATGTTCTGATACCATATTGTAACAATTCGGGCCCAGCACTTACGAATCCGTTTCGTTACAAGAAAGCAAGACGGACAAGATCCACATCAATTTGAACCATCATAGCCCAAAAAAATTCAATTGGTACTTATCCATCTTTTTTAATTAGTTATAAACTATACAATCAACTTTAATTTTCTAATATGGGACTATTGGAAGGAGCGTTACAATGAAAGTCTTTAAGGCATGGCTACAAGAATGCTGCGGCCTGCCGGAGTATTCAATTGTTAGCCTGCGGGATAACTTGCATGTTATAGCCCGTAGCAAGAAACAAAGTTATGCTCTTGGGCATATTATAGCAGTTGTTGTATGCCATCAACTTATATTGTCTAGATTCAAAAATTTATAAATAATATGAAACCAGGTAACCTTCTGACAGCCAAGCAGCTATTGTACTCCTAAAATAAAACGTTTAAGTTGAATATCATTTATATATATAATTTTATTAAAAATAAAATAAATAAGTATTAATCATTTACCTTCCATCAATATGATAGTTAATTCTCTAAAAAAGAGTATTAGTACTAAAGTGCTTTAAAAATATTGCTGTGATGAGCCTTAAAAAGTATATCAACTAAACACATAAAACTTTAAACCTAATTTAACTATGAAGGATAAAATCGGTGTCATAAACAAATTGATGTGCATATATATTGATTTAACTTCCATGTCCAAATGAGAGATATTGGCTGATATGTGATTATGAAGCTTATAACAAATGAGATGGTAAATGTTAGAAAAGACATTTTTCCCTCGCATCGATTGGAAATTGGATGGACGCAGCCCCTTTTCTTTGTTATGCCAGCCAGAATTCTATAAGAGACGAACTCTGTGAATTAATTAGAATAATTTAAACTCTTTTAATACATTTCTCTTGCATTGTAAAGATCTCTTGACTAACAACATCTTCGTGTGTGGTCCTCTGTTCTGAACTCTTACAGATAAAACATATGGCAGTAATCTAAAGATGCAAAAAAGACGAACATCAGTGTGAGCACATTATTGCAAATTGCTAAATTTAACGAGAGGATGCAGGTATGAACGTTATTGCTATTTAAGATGGGGGGTGACAAATGACAACCAAGTTTAGAGCACAGCAAGTATCTGAAAGGATTCTCCAACAAATTGTGAATTTTAACCTTGCTTTGGTGCCCAGTTTAGCATCCACCAACCTGCTTAGAGGCCATGTAAGCTAGGAGAGCACACGCGGAGAAAGAAGACATCTACTGGAAGTCAGGGTGGACTTCCTCCTCTACTGCGATGTCAGCCAACTTATTCTCTCTTCCACCCCAAGGCTCCTGACCGCTATTTCGATTGGAAAAATCTTCTCCTTGGAAGCACCCATCGGATTCTTCCAGGTATTCGCTCCATTTCGACCGTCTTTTTGCTGCAGCCGGTATGCGGCCTCCCTTGGATTCAGTCCTCTCTGCGGGCCAAAAAGAATGGCGTGATTAATTGCTCGACAATACTGCTCTGATCGGTGGAGTGGTTGGGGCGCGGGTATAGGCTATCCGCGGAATTAGGAGTAGAATGGGAAGAGAGGTGGCTTGCCTGGAAGGTGGGTTTCATCCTTGTTTTTGTTTGAGAAATTTGGCTTCAGAGGCTCGCTTTCTCTCCCAGCGGCGGTCGCCTGCGTCCGAGGAGGGCATCTCCGGAAGGAACGTGGCAATTCCGTCACCATCTCCGGTTCACCTATCGAATTAGCGACAAAACTATTAGAAAAAAAAAATGAAGAAAATGTAGAGATAAATAAGAGACGGAATTCGAAATTTATAAAGTGAGAACGAAGAATAGTAGGGGGAAAAAAAAAAGGTTTTAGACGGGGCTGTTTTGGGAATAGAAGGCATCTCGGAGAAGAGGGATACTCTGGGAACGAAAAGAACCCACCTCCACCGCCTCCTTCGTCTTTCTCCTCCTGGGGGTCCAAATACTCGGTCCAGTCCATCCTTCTTTTTCCCCGATTCGCTCCACCGCCATTCTCCGTAGGCGCCATCGGAGAGAAGGCTGGCTCCGATGGGGGCGGGATCGGATGGAGGCCGTCCGATCGGGACATGTTGAAGGCCTGGACGAAGTGGCGGAGGTCGCGGGCGAGGGGCCCTGAGCGTGGATCCGCCGCGCCGACTGCCTCTGGTTGCAGACCACGCACACCCACTTGTTGCTGCTTTTCTTCTGCTGCTTAACCTGGTCCAGAGGCACGCCGTAAGCACTACCAAAGCAGAGGCTAGAGAGAGATAGAAAGGGAGATTACCTGCATGGTGGAACATTGGAAGCACTGAACCGCGATGAATTGGGTCGACATTTCCCCCAGTTTAGGTTTCATGGCTGAGCGAGTGATGAGATTATAGGGGAAGAGGCGAAGGCTCTGACGGGCGCTCCAAGAAGTCGAGCCGTCGAGGGGCATTATAGCGTACCATCTCGGTATGAAAACGACAAAAAAGCACGGCGAAGAATTATTTTATGTTTTGGGTGTTATTGCTGGGATAGGTTAGCTTATAGAGATTTAATGGAATAACTGGTTTGCTGGCGAAATTTTGGCGCGCTTTCCAGAGGGAAGAGGAAGAATTTTATTTGAGAATGAGCGAGCTAATGCGAATGCCAAAAAAAAAAAGAGCCTTTTCCTCCTCCTCTCTTTTTTTTTTTTTTATCTCTCTATTTTTTTCTTTTTTCTTTATATTTTTTCCCACCATCTACATATGTGCAATGCTAGAGGGTAGATGGATGTTTGTTATAGTATATTATTGATGGTGTTAATTAGTAATAAATTAAATTTAAATTATAAATCTTTCAAACTTTTTTTTTCCGTATATTAGTTTGAGTATTACAATATTTTTTTTATCAAATCATGATTTTATCGCATGTTATAAGCGCATTAGAACCTATTCCAAACAAGGTCGTTGATTTTATGGAGTTATACTCTCTTTACCATCATTCTATTATAAAGTCATGTTTGGACCATTGAATTGGATTGAGAATTCAAACGTTTGGAAAAGAATTTAAAAAAAAAAAACTTATACACCATAAAACCTATCAAAATATTAGTTTCTTATGCTAAAAATGCTTAAATTAGTATACTCAAAGAAGACCATGGGATTGAAGAGTCGATTAGATTGAATTGTACAATCTAATCTTACCTCAATCCATATATATCAAACATATCTTAAATAGCCCTTTCTTACTTTCTACCATTTTTTATACATTTAAATCAACCAAGTATCATTTGTAATGTCCCAAATTCATTTACTATTTTATTAATCTATTAACGAATCGGATCCATGTCATCTTAAAGACTCAAGCAAGCTAAGTAATAGCAAATAAATTTAAATTATAATTTTTTTTTCATCCAATGTAAGTTTGTTTTAAAATATTGCACTTGTAGATGTGACTATCATTTTCCATTTGTCTTATCGTTTAGGTAACAAATGAATAAAATATAATATATATTTTTATGAGGGTTGTGTGCTTTAAAGGGAAAGCAGTAGTGTTCTTTTTTAAAAAAAAAAAGGCGGACGATCACACCAGTTCAGTGCGAGTCAGCCTGGATATATCAAAAAATAACAGCTGTTTAAGTACAATGGGACAAGAATCACCCTGTTGCCATAACTAAAAATCAGAAAAAAGGACCGCAACACCCGCAATCCAGTCAGCCGCCGTTTTGGCCTCGCGATAGACATGACGAATCTGGAAGCAAGAGACCCCCCTCAAAAGAGACCAGATATCCAAAAGAAGAGGATTAGTTGGAGGAAGACCGCTACAGTCCTGCCAAAGCCAGCGGATGACCGTGAGGGAGTCTTCCTCTATAAAGAGACTCTGAGCATGAAGGGTCCGAGCAGCATAGGAAATTTCAGCCCACGCCGCATACAACTCTGCCATAGGAATGGAGGAATCAAGGAGATCAAAACCTTTCGCCGCCAACATACCACCATCTAAACCTTTAACAATAAAAGCAGAGCCAGCAAGTCTGCCCCGAACACTTCCATCAAAGTTGATTTTAACATACCATGGAGGGAAGCTTCCAAGAGATAAAAACCGTCTGCCGGTTCGCTACCGAAGTAGCAGGGGAACCCCAGTGTCCATATCTATCAAGATCAAAAGCAGAGCGAGAGTAGCCAGCGGAGAAAGATATAGCAATCCAAGCAGTCTGCTAAGGAGGGACGGAGACATCTATAAAGATCAACTGGTTACGGGATAACCAAATCTGATACGCTGTGGTAGCCCAGATGGCACCTTGCTACTGCTTATTCCTTCTAATATCTCTAAGAAAGAGATACGTGCCGAACTGGAACCATCCTCACATATCTGATATCCCAAAATCCTCCAGATATGTTGTGAACCCCTGGATCCTCACCATGTGAGGATCCGCCATTGTTGACGGAGGAAGGCAGGCGCCGCCCCTTCCTCCGCCATTGTTGACGGCCGGGCAAAGGGGGCGCCGCAGCCAATCAAGAAAGGGGGCGCCAACGCGCCCCCTTTACACGGGCACAGGGGAGGGGACAACCCTCCCCTCGCCATGATTTAAGGAGGGGGGAGCACCCCTCCTTCTCCATTCTCCTATCCCCAGTGCCGGCCACCAGGTAAGAGTGAGAATGAGATAGAAACAAAGAGAGAATGAGAGAGGGAGGCGGGACCAAGCCGGTTCATGGCTTGGTTCGGGCCTGGCGGAGCGCCCGTCGCCTCGCCGGGCCTGGGCGGCAGCTAGTGGTCCTCACCGACGGCGGGCGACCATCCGGTGAGGGTCCGGCTAGCCGTGGTGGCCGGCCGTGCCGCTGGCACAATTCCAAGCCGCGACGGGTTGAAAGAGAGGAGAGAAATAGAGGGAGAAAGAGAGAGATTGGGAGACGGCCGCGGCGGCGGCCGGCTTTGGACAAGTCGCCGGCGGCCGGGCTGCCCAGAAATTGGCCGGCGGCGGCCCTGGCCGCCGGCATGGCTCCCCCCCTATTTCGGGTGAAACAGGGGAGGCGGGTGGGGAAGAAGGAGACATGGGCCGGCTGGGCCGTCCCATTGGGCCATGTTGGGCCAGCTCACAAGTCATTTTTGGGCTGCATTTTGGGCTCCGTATTGGGCCAAGAACGGAGAAATAAAAATATAACCCGATTCGGCGTTGATTCTATTTCTTGAGGTATTTTTATTTTCCAATTCGGGCTTATACATTGAGAAATATTCGAGTCCAAAGTTGAGCCCAGGATTAGACTAGGTAGACCTTAGGGGGATGCTTTGTTATTCCAATTTTAAAGATTTAATTGTGAAATTAATGCTGCAGGTAACCAGATGTCCACATAGCTGATTTACAGTTTGGGATTAGCGTACTGAGGTAAGTAAGCTAATTATCATGATTTCATAAATTATTTAAAAATAGCTGCATGCATATTTATGAAATGAGACAAAATAAAATTTTGTTATACAATTGGGTATCTATTATAATTATATGTGATTACTAATATTTTGTAAAGTAATGGATTATAAATGTACAAAAATTGAATGATGTGATTATTTTGACTTTGCAAAATACTGGTATTATTGATGTATTTTTTGTTATGAATGTACAAACTACTATATATGTGATATGAGGATCTTATGCTCATGATGATGCATGATGTACTACATGCAAATATGATGATGATATTGCCGCCGCGGTTCTTAGATGATATGAAACGATGTGAAATGCTAAGAGATACGGGACCCACCTCCATAGGAAGAGATATGTGGAGGACACTCATCTAGAGGATGTGATGTGATTGATATATGGCATAACGCACACACATTTAGAGGATGTGTTGTGATTGATTATGATATATGGCATAACGCTGGTACCAGGACCCTTCCTTTTAGGGGACATTAAAGAGTGATACACCAGATGGGTGTTATAGGGCCATGGGACACATAAGAAAATAATAATATGAATACAGTGGGTTTGTTTACATTGCATATTTCGGCATTTATTGTATAATTAGCTTCCAAAATTATTTGAGCTGATGACATGCATATTTTGATAACATGATGAATGTATTTGAAATTGGAAGTTTTATACATGAAAATATGGTTTGATAATATCTTTGATGAAATGATTATTTTATATGATAGTAGGCTTACTTATTGAGTGTGAGCTTATATAAATCTCATAAATTTTTCAGAGCCACAAAACTAAAGAATGGGATTTGGGGTAGTTGGAGCTTCTATCAGAGGAAATTAAGATAACAATTTGTTGTAACCCCATTGATTTGTGTATGATGGGATATAGCCCAAAACTCATAATTATGGCTTGTATTAAAGTATTTGACTCTGAATGACATATGGTATTATCCTTCCTTGAATAAATTGGATCGTTACAGGACGCCTTGCATGCTAGCATGCGGCGGGTTGCCACCCCTGGATCCCACATTGAGTCTGGGGCATGACAACTTTTGTGGTATCAGAGCCTGGTTTGACCTTCGGGACAAACATAAGATGACACTAGGCAAAACAGTAGGATGACACTGGGAGGGTAACAACTCTAAGAATATTTTTTTTAAAATAAATATGTTTTGAAAACTTAGGGGTTTGTAAAGATATTGATTTGAACCAAACTTGGCAGGGAATAATTATGCCCCATCACACCAGAAGTATGCGACAAGTTGAGGTTCCCAGGCTGGTGACTCTGGCCAGCAGGGAGGCCAGCAAACTTCTGAGGTTCTGGTTCCATTAATGTGGCTGGCAATGGCCAGCAACAGCGCCAGACTGAGATACTTCATGTCCTTGTGGAAATGGTGCAGGCTATACAGCAGCAGATCCAACAAGTTGTGCCTGCTCAGCCCGTCCCTCCTACTCCGCAAACTCGCGAGTCGAACCTGAACCACCAGTCTAGCCCGCTCCGCCGCAGCCTGGCAAGGGGGAGGTCGAGCTTTGCTGAATTTAAGAGCTTAGCCCCTGCTCCCTTCTCTGGATCCACCAACCCTGTTGATGCTGAGGGTGGATGAGGGAGATGGAGAAGGCCTTCATGGCCCATGGTAGCCAGGAGGAGGAGCGGATTAGATTTGCCACCTACCTCCTTCAAGGGGAGGCATATGATTGGTGGTTGCATATGGAGCAGCGATTAGGTGGACAGGCTATTTCCTGGAGGGAGTTCAAGGAGATCTTTTTCAACAAATACTTCCCCAGTAGTGTGCAAAGACAGATGGAGTCTGAGTTTCTGGAGCTGGAGCAGAAGAATCTCTCTGTGGCCCAGTACGAAGCCGAGTTCACTAGGCTAGCCCGGTTTGCTCCAGAAATAGTGACCACTGAGAGAGCCAAATCACCAGGTTCACTGAAGGACTACGACCCAAACTGAGGCAAGCAGTCAATGCATTTGAACTCTCCACATATTGTGCTGTGGTGAGCAAAGCCCTGGTGATCGAAAGAGACGTGAATAAAAACCAAAAGGAGTGGGAGCTACAGAGGAAGAGGAAGGGGTCTCCTTCGGGCCAGTCTTCGGGGCAGGCCAAGAAGAAAGATACATATCAGCCCCCTCAAGACCGAAGGGTAAGGAGACTCGTTGTCCTCACTGCGGGAACTTCCACCGGGCAGGCAGTGCCGTGGGCCGAGAGGTGCCTGCTTCATATGTGGGAAAAGTGGATCACAAGATGGCCACTTGTCCCCTTCGGAGAGATCAGCTGCCTTCTCCAAATCTTGGGCTGAACCAGCAGCAGCAGCCGAGGACCCAGGGAAGGGTCTTCACCCTCACCCAACAGGATGCTGCCGCTTCTAACTCCGTTGTGGCAGGTATACCTGTTATTTAAGATTATTTTGTTCATATGCGATATGATGCATTGATCATGAAGGATAAATAGGATTAGCTATATGACATCTAAGACAAACTAAACTTTGTGATCAGGGACAATTAAAGTAGGCAACACTTATGCTCAGACTTTAGTAGATCCGGGTGCCACGCATTCGTTTATATCTAAGGCTTATCTTGCCAACAATGCATCGTTGACACCTGTTCCCCTAGAACAGGAGTTGCACATTGCATTCCCAAATGGAGATGTTATGAGGGTGGACTCAGTATGCAATCTTGCCTGATTAATTTGAAGGATAAAAAGTTGAAGGCTGATCTAATCGTCCTTCCACTGAAGTCCTTTGATGTTATCCTTGGGATGGACTGGTTGGCCTCCTATCATGCTTCAGTAGACTATTTCAGGAAAATGGTGATCTTCAAAATCCCTAATCAGCTGAATTCAGTTTTACTGGAAGCCAGGAACACCTGGCCTTAGTGTTTGTATCAGCACTGCAGGCTGCCAAATATTTGAAGAAAGGTGGCCAAGGGTTTCTTGCTGTGGTCAAGGACCTTCAGCAGGAGAGGTCAAGTTAGAGGATATTCCAGTGGCTATGGAGTTTCCTGACGTCTTCCCGGATGATTTGACCGAATTGCCTCCAGATCAGGAAGTTGAGTTCACCATTGATTTGGTCCCTGGCACTGGACCTATATCCAAGGCCCCGTACCGTATGGCCCCAGCTGAACTAAAAGAGTTGAAGAGCCAATTGCAGGAGCTCCTAAACCGGGGATTATCAGACCTAGTGTCTCCCTTGGGGTGCTCCAGTATTATTTGTCAAAAAGAAAGATGGAAGTCTTCGCTCTGCATTGATTACCGAGAAATCAATAAGGTAACAGTGCGAACAAGTATCCCTTGCCGAGGATCGATGATCTGTTTGATCAACTCCAAGGAGCTCGGGTATTCTCGAAGATTGATCTTCGGTCAGGATACCATCAACTCAAGGTCAAGGCTGGAGATGTGCCTAAGACAGCATTCAGGACTAGGTATGGCCACTACGAGTTCTTGGTGATGCCGTTTGGGTTAACTAATGCCCCGCAGCATTCATGGACTTGATGAACAGAATCTTTAAGCCATACTTGGACCAGTTTGTGGTGGTGTTCATTGATGACATCCTGGTGTATTCTAAAAGCCAGGAGGAGCATGTGGACCACCTGAAGATTGTTCTGCAAACTCTTCGGAGAAAAAGCTTTATGCCAAGTTGCAGAAGTGTGACTTCTGGTTGAGCCAAGTATCATTCTTGGGTCATGTAATATCTAAAAATGGCATAACTGTGGACCCAAAGAAGATTGAGGCAATTGTAAACTGGAGTCGACCTTCCAATGTATCTGAAGTCAGAAGCTTCGTGGGGCTGGCTGGATATTATCGCAGATTCATGGAAGGGCTTCTCTCGCATTGCTCTACCCCTGACTCGCTTGACCCAAAAGCAAGCGAAGTTTGACTGGACTGAGGAGTGTGAGAGAAGTTTCAGGAGCTGAAACAACGCCTAGTGTCAGCCCCCGTCCTTACCCTTCCGTCAGGATCTGGAGGATTCACTCTATACACGGATGCTTCTCGGAAGGGATTGGGATGTGTTCTGATGCAAAATGAGAAGGTGATAGCTTATGCCTCCAGACAGCTAAAGCCATACGAGCAAAATTATCCTACTCATGACCTGGAGTTGGCCGCTGTGATTTTTGCCTTGAAGATCTGGCGGCATTATCTATATGGAGAGCATGTGATGTGTACACAGACCACAAAAGTCTGAAGTACATCTTCACTCAGAAGGAGTTAAATTTAAGGCAAAGGAGGTGGATGGAGCTACTAAAAGATTATGACCTGAACCTGCACTATCATCCAGGGAAGGCCAATGTGGTAGCTGATGCCTTGAGTAGGAAGTCCTCCTCGGAGTTAGCTTCTATGATCACTTCTCAGCCTCACATCCAGAGGGATCTTGAGAAGTTGGAGGTTGATTGCGAGTACAATGGTCCGATGGGCTTATGGCAGCACTTGTACTCCAACCAACTCTGTTAGACAGGATCAAGTCCTCCCAGAAAGAAGACTTGGACCTGCAAAAGATTAAAGAAGCTGTGAAGTCAGGGTTCAAAATGAATTTACTATAATGGAGGATGGATCCCTGAGATTTGATGATAGGCTCTGTGTGCCAAATGTGGAGGAACTAAGGGCAGAGATTCTGAGGGAGGCCCACTATTCTCCCTACACAGTGCACCCAGGAGGTACCAAGATGTACAAAGACCTAAAAGAAAACTTTTGGTGGAAGGGAATGAAAGAGAGATTGCTCAGTATGTGGCCAAATGTTTAGTATGTCAGCAAGTGAAGGCTGAGCATCAAAGGCCTGCGGGACCCCTTCAATCTCTGATGATTCCACAATGGAAATGGGAGAAGATCACTATGGACTTCGTGACTGGTCTGCCTAAGACCCCTAGAGCAATGATGCAATATGGGTCATTGTAGACAGATTGACGAAGTCAGCCCATTTCCTGCCATTCAGAGTTGGGATTCCAGTGAGAGATTGGCCATCATGTATATTGAGCAAATTGTAAGGCTTCATGGTATTCCCGTATCTATTGTATCAGATCGGGATACTAGGTTTTGTCCCAATTCTGGAAGAGTCTTCATAGAGCTCTGGGGACCAAATTGAACTTCAGCACAGCCTTCCATCCCAGACAGATGGGCAGTCTGAGAACCATACAGACCCTGGAGGACATGCTGCGAGCCTGTGTGATGGACTTGGGTGGTGCTTGGGACAACCACTTATCTTTAGTGGAATTTGCTTACAATAATAGCTACCAAGCCAGTATCCAGATGGCTCCATTTGAGGCCTTGTATGGTAGAAAATGCAGATCTCCCTTATGTTGGGATGATGTGGGAGAGAAAATTATTGGGCCCTGAGCTGATTCGGCAGACAGTAGAGAAGGTGCAACTGATCAAGGGACGACTCCGCACAGCTCAGAGCCGACAGAAGAGCTATGCTGATGTGAGAAGAAGGGAGCTAGAATTTCAGGTTGGAGATCATGTCTTCTGAAGATATCACCAACCAAAAATGTGATGAGATTTGGGATTAGAGGTAACTGAGTCCACGATACATTGGGCCATTTGAGATTCTGAGCAAAGTAGGGGAGGTGGCTTATAGCCTGGCATTACCTCCGGCACTCTCTGGGGTACACAATGTATTTCATGTATCTATGTTGAGAAAGTACATTTGACCCTAGCCATGTGATAGAATTTGAGCCCATGCAGTTAAGGAAGGATCTAACATATAGGAGCATCCTATGGGTATTGTGGATCGCAAGGATCAAGTTTTAAGACGGCGTAGCATTCCTATGTCAAGGTTCAGTGGAGTAACCATTCTGAGAGGGAAGCTACTTGGAAACTTGAGGAGGAAATTAAAGAAAAATATCCTCAATTGTTTGTAACATAGCATATGTAAACGAAAAGATTAATCATATGCTCAAAGCTTTAGATTCTAAATGTTATATGAAGTACATCAATTTCGAGGCCAAATTTTTTATAAGGAGGAAGAATGTGAACCCCCAGATCCTCACCATGTAAGGATCCACCATTGTTGACGGAGGAAGGGAGGCACCGCCCCTTCCTCTGCCATTGTTGACGGCTGGGCAGAGGGGGCGCCGCAAGTCAAGAAAGGGGCGCCGACGCGTCCCCTTCACACGGGCATAGGGGAGGGGACAACCCTTCCCTCGCTATGATTTAAGGAGGGGGAAGCACTCCTCCTTCTCCATTCTCCTCCCCCCAGTGTCAGCCACCAGGTAAGATTGAGAATGAGAGAGAAAAGAGAGAATGAGAGAGAGAGGCAGGACCAAGCCAGTTCACGGCTTGGTTCGGGCCCGGCGGAGCGCCCATCGCCTTGCCGGGCCTGGGCGGAAGCCAGTGGACCTCACCGGTGGCGACCGTCCGGTGAGGGTCCGGTCGGCCGTGGTGGCTGACCATGCCGCCGGCACAATTCCAAGCTACGACGGGTTGAGAAGAAGGAGAGAAATAGAGGGAGAAAGAGAGAGATTGGGAGAGACCGCGGCGGCGACCGGCTTTGGCCCGGTCGTCGATGCCCGGGCTGCCTAGAAATTGGCTGATGGCAGCCTTGGCCGCCGGCACGGCTCCCCCCTATTTTGGGTGAAACAGGGGAGGCAGGTGGGGAAGAAGGAGACGTGGGCGGTTGGGCCGTCCCACGTTGGGCCCTATTGGGCCGGCTCACGAGCCATTTTCGGGCTGCATTTTGGGCTCGTATTGGGTCAAGAATGGAGAAATAAAAATATGATCCGATTCGGCGTTGATTCGAGTTTCTTGGGGTATTTTTATTTCCCCATTCGGGCTTATACATTGAGAAATATTTGAGTCCAAAGTTGGACCCAGGATTAGACTGGGTAGACCTTAGGGGGATGCTTTATTATTTCAATTTTAAAGATTTAATTATGAAAATTAATGCTGTAGGTAACCAGATGTCCACATAGCTGATTTACAGTTTGGGATTAGCATACTGAGGTAAGTAAGCTAATTATCATGATTTTATAAATTATTTAAAATTTAGCTGCTTGCATATTTATGAAATGAGACAAAATGAAATTTTGTTATACAATTGGGTATCTGTTATAATTATATGTGATTACTAATATTTTGCAAAGTAATGGATTATAAATGTGTAAAAATTGAATGATGTGATTATTTTGGCTTTGCAAAATATACTTGTATTATTGATTCATTTTTATGCTATAAATGTACAAACCACTGTATATATGATATAAGGAGCTTATGTTCATGATGATGCGTGATGTGCTACATGCAAATATAATGATGATATGTATTGACGCGGTTCTTAGATAATGTGAAACGATGTGAAATGCCAAGAGATATGGGACCCACCTCCACAGGGGGAGATATGTGGAGGACACTAATCTAGAGGATGTGATGTGATTGATATATGGCATAACACACACACATCTAGAGGATGTGTTGTGATTGATTATAATATATGGCATAACGCTGGTACCAGGATCCTTCCTCTTAGGGGACATTAAAGAGTGATACACCAGATGGATGTTGTAGGGCCGTGGGACGCATAAGGACATAATAATATGAGTACAGTGGGTTTGTTTACATTGCATATTTTGGCATTTATTGTATAATTAAGCTTCCAAAATTATTTGAGCTGATGACATGCATGTTTTAATAACATGATGAATGTATTTGAAATTGAAAGTTTTATACATGAAAATGTGGTTTGATAATATCTTAAAATGATGACATGATTATTTTATATGATAGTAGGCTTACTTATTGAGTGTGAGCTCATATAAATCTCACAATATTTTTCAGAGCCATAAGACTGAAGAATGGGATTTGGGATAGTTGGAGCTTCTATCAGAGGAAATTAAGATCCAACATTTTGTTGTAACCCCATTGATTTATGTATGATGGGCATATAGCCCAAAACTCATAATTATGGCTTGTATTAAAGTATTTGACTCTGAATGACATAGTGGTATTATCCTTCCTTGAATAAATTGGATCGTTACAGGACGCCTTGCATGCCAGGTATGCGGCGGGTTGCCACCCCTGAATCCCACATTGAGTCTAGGGCGTGACATATGTCTAGCTCTGTTACACTCGAAGATGGCATGGTCAATAGTTTTGTCCTCCTGACCATACAAAGGGCAGGTATCCTGAATAGGCACACCCCTACCAGAAAGCAAGAAGCAAGTAGGGAGACAATTCCACTCAAGCTTCCATATAAAGAGCTACAACCGGGGGTGGATAGGAAGCTTCCAAATCCAAGCAGCATCCCTTGTGCACAGAGACTGAGGCCTATAGATCTTCAAAAGATCCCTGGTCGGTGCCCTCGAGAAACATGATCTCCTTCATAACCTGGTATCCTCAACCCTGCCAGCAACTAGCGGGATAGAAAGGATCCGACGAGCCAGCTCCTCACCGAAAAATTGCAACACCGAGGGGATATGCCAAGCACAGAGATCCTGGAAAATCAAATCAGAGACTCTGATATGGCAAGTGACCTCGGAGCTAATAAAAGTAGGCCAATGCGCAAGAGGAAGATCTGAAAGCCATATGTCATGAACAACAACTCACCTCAGTTCCATCACCAATCATCCACGAGATATTGTTCCTGATAGCTGGCAGACGACCACTGACCTCCTTCCAGAAGAAGGAATAATTCCGGGGGAAAGAAGAAGGCATATCAGAAGGCCACTCTTTATATCTCGCACGCATCACAGAACTCCAGAAACAATGTGGGTCAAGGAGGAAACGAGAGGCATGTCTAGCAAGCATAACCTCCTTCCGCACCACTAAAGACTGAATGCCGAGACATCCCTCAGAGATAGGCATACAGATAGTGTCCCAGGCCAATAAATGCATACCATGACCATCTTGCATCAATTCCCAGAGGAAGTCGCTAAAACACCTCTCAATCCTTCTTAAGCAGGTAATCGGGATAACAGCATTTGATAATATATGAAGAGGGAGGGACGAAAGAACAGAACAAATAAGAGTAATCCGAGCCATCATCGATAACCCAGTAGCATGCCACCCATCAATGCGGTCCTAGACCCGATGCTCAATCTCTATAAAATCAGAGCAGCGAGGCCGCCTACCAATGATAGGGATACCCAAATACGAGAGACGGTCAGCCTGAGTGAAAATGCCAAAAGTCTAAAGAATAGCTTCTCTTTTAGATCTGGAGGTCTTTGGACTAAGACAAACCATGGATTTATGAAGATTGACCTTCTGCCCCGAGGCCCTACAGTACTCCTGTAGAATAGTAGCATAAGTACTAGCATTCCGGGCATTAGCCTTCCCCAACAATATGCAGTCGTCGGCGGAAAGGAGATGAGAGACCGAAGGCCCGTCCGATCCAGCAAAAAAGGGGATAATACGATTATCGAACTGCATCGGGCGAAGTGACGCGATAAGTCATCAACCGCAAGAATGAACAATAATGGAGAGAGCGGACAACCTTGGCGCAACCCCACAGTCGAATAGAAGAAATCCATCGGACAACCATTTATAATGAGAGAGAAGGATGGTCTGTAGATGTAAGCCATAATCCAGTCAATGAAAAGCCCATCGAACCCAAACTCCAGAAGGGTCTGTACAAAAAATTCCAACTCAGTCTATCATAAGCTCGCTCCATGTTAAGCTTAACAGCCATAAGACTGTGACAACCTGAAGATCTGTGAAGGTCGTGCATAAACTCCTAAGCAATAAGAATATTATCAGATATGCTTCGGCCTCGAATAAAAGCACCCTGCTCCACTGAGATAATACGAGAAATAACTGTCCTCTACCTATTGGCTAAAAGACGGGAACAAACCTTATACAAGGTGGAACAGAGACTAATGGGCCTAAAGTGAAGAGGCGATGAAGCGTCAGGGCGCTTAGGCACCAAGGTAACAAAGGTCCGATTCCACTCAGCCGAAATGACTCTAGAGTGAAAAACATTCAGAATAGCTTGCTGAACATCCTGACCAACAATGCTCCAGTATGTCCGGAAGAAAAGGGGCAGAAAACCATCAGGCCCAGGGGCCTTATCCTGCCCAAGATCCCATAAAGCCATGCGGATCTCATCCCCAGTGATCGGTCTAGTAAGAAGGTTATTCTCAGAAACAGAGACCTTCTCAGAGTGCATGACCGGGTGAACAGGGAGCCCATCACCAGTATGCTCAGTCCATCGGGACTGAAAGAAGTGAAAAAAATGATCACTAATAACATCAAAATCCTCTTGAGATTGGCCCTCATCATCTATAATCCGCCGAATCCTATTAGCAGCATGTCTCTTCAAAGTGCTCTGATGGAAGAATCTGGTGTTATGATCCCCGGCCCGAATCTACTGAATCCGAGACCTTTGTCTCCAATAAATCTTCTATTGCAGCAGAAGAGAGTGATGACTATTAAGCAAACCTTGAAGGGTCATAAGGTCAGAACTAGAGAGACATCCATCAGAATCTTCCCTATTCTGAATGGTAGTAATCTCCGCTTCAACCAGCTCCACTTTCCGAACAGGTCCCCAACCTCCATTATGTTCCATCTGAATAGCCGGCGCTTCACTAACTCAAGCCGCCTGGATAGTCTGTACTCAGCCCTACCTCTAACTGGTAGGTGCCAAACCTAGGAGATAATATCCCAAGCAGTGGAATAAGAAGTCCAAATCTGCTCAAACCGATCTGTTTCCGGTGCTGCATCGCCGTCTCCATGGAAACTAAAATGGGACAATGATCAGAAGCAATCCGAGGTAGATGAGTAACAGTGGTGGAAGGGAACATATAAAGCCACTGAGCCGTGGCCATCGTTCTGTCCAATCTCTCCCACACACGAGCTGTTCCCTGACGATTATTACACCAGGTGAACTGGGTACCCGAGAACCCTAAATCAAATAGCCCAGCAGAGGAGATGAAAGATCTAAACTCAGCAGACTCTACAGAATCAACAAACGGCCTGCCTCCTCTCTTCTCACTGGCCCCAATAGTATAGTTGAAATCATCAGCAATAAGGGACGGGAAACCCCTGCCTAGAAAAGAAAGACACTAAGATCAGAGAGCACGCCTTTCCCGAAAATCTGTACTAGCATAAGCCCCCAGAAGCAGCCAGGGGGCAGAAGACCCTTCAGAGATGACAAGAGCGACCTACTGATTACACCGATGAAGGGCATCAATCCGAATGGAGGAGTTACGCCAGAGAGCCACAATGCCACCAGGTAGACCCACAGACTCTACAGCATATGAAGACCACAATCTCGCTACTTGCCTCCGGAACCAATTTAGACTGTCACCCGACAAACGGGTTTCCAAGAGAATACAAATATCAAAACTATGAAGTTGCATAAGCCTCCCAAAAGAGGAGCGGAACGAAGGTTTCCGCGCTCCTCTAACATTCCATATCAGAATCTTCATACTCAGTTTTGAGAGGGGGAGCCCCCTAACCCATCCTTACCCATCTCAGTATCTGGAATACATCCGACTGTCGAGGTACCTCCCTCCAGGAGAGAAACCTCCATCACAGCTTCAGACCCCTCCTCCGCGAATGACGAAGACCTAGTCTGCATCACATGTCCCTAGCCTGTAATAACTTCCTTAAGAGAAGAAACCATTAATTCATGATTATAGCTCACAAATTGTTTTATCTTCTCAGAGTCATCCAGAATCTGAGAGGACTCACCACCCTTACCAACCAGAGCAGCAGAACCCCGCCCTGGAACAGAGGAAGCTGAAAATATAAAATTGTCCTGAACTTTCTTTGTCCCAGCAACTACCTTTTTACCTTTTGTTTTCTCCTTGTTTTCATTTTTCCATTTTTTGAAATATTTCTATAATGTTCAGCATGAGATGCCCTTGCCCTCTTTGTTGGACCAGGGCGGGCATCCTTACTAATAAGGGGCCACCCAGCCCATCTATCCGAGCCCAGTAAGGAAAATGGGTTCTCCGAAATCAAACAGGGATTCCTCTGAATCTGATTATCAGGAGTCACAGAAGACTTCATTTTCTGTTCAACAGATCTCCCACTAAGAATAACATTCTCAGTTACTTGCCCCATGCCGGTTAGCCCGGCATAGTTTGTTTCCACCATCACACTCCCAGTTTCTCTATTAACCGACTCCATCTCCCCCAATGCCTGCATCGAAGATGAGCCATGTACCACAACTGGGGAGGTGGGAAACGACGGCCTCCGGCGAGCAACCTTAACCGGCTCAACCCAACCGTCGACCGAAGTAGAGCCCATAGCAGGCGGCTGAACCCCATATCCCTTCCTCAGCTCCAAACCAGAAGATAGAGCCGCTCGATGATGCCTCACGGCCGACATCCAGGGGCCGAACTTCAAACTACCTGATGCTTATTCCGTCTCCGTCTGAGGACCACATGACCTGTTCAGATGAAGCAGAGCAATTCATCCGAGCTTGAGTGGAAAACAAAAATTAAAGAGGGGAAAGAAAATTCTAAGTGAGGAGGAAGGAAAGGCTGAAAGAGTTCTGAAAAATTTTCTAGAGTACCACTTCAAAAGTTTGCATCAGTGGAAGTGATATCAAAGCTCCAACCACATTCTGAAAAGCAGTCAAGCTTCATCCATTCCTCTAACATGCTTAAAGAAAGAATCCATTCGATCCTTAGAGTGGTGTCCATATTTTGTAAAGTATTTCTTTTAAATATCTGCTCACTTAATGAGCTTCATGTATACATTGCTTATAGTATTATGCTCGATATTTAAGTTTCACGATGGTGAAACTTGTAAGGGTAAAGATCTACCCATGTAAGGCTTTCTTGTGTCTGGGAAACAAGATGCTAGCTCGGAAGGCTAGGTGTAAGGCTTCCTTATGCCTCTAAACAAGCTGTTAGCCAGGTTGACTAAGGTGGTTAGTAAAAAATTTTCAAGGGATTCTTGGAGAGTGGATATAGGTGCAGGATTGGCATCGAACCACTATAAATTGCCTGTGTTTGCGTGATTTAAATTTCTGTTATGCTTGAATATTTTCTCTACACTTCACGTTAATTTTAAAATTTTCTAAAGGCACATATTTGCTAATTATTAATATTTTTGAAAGAGAACCCAATTCATCCCTCCCTCTTGGGTTGAAATATCTGGGCAACAAGTGGTATCAGAGCAGGTGCTCTTATTGCTAAGCCTTAAAAACCTTTGAGCCAAAGATTATGACAACCCAAATGAGTTCCATATTGAGTGAGGGGCAATCTACCAATAGACCACCAATTTTTAACGGCACAAATTATACTTATTGGAAAGCACATATGAAAATTTTTATTCAAACACTTGATTATGATTTATGGAGCATTATAGTCAATGGACCTCACATACCCCCTATTAAATCTGATGATATTATTATTTTCAAACCGGAGATGGAATGGGATATGCTTGATAAGAAGATGGCTCAGCTAAATGTTAAAGCTATGAATGTTTTATATTGTTCATTGGATGTTAATGAGTTTAATCATATATTCACGCTGTTTTGCTAAAGAAATATATGATAGATTAGAAGTTACTCATAAAAGTACTAATCAAGTTAAAGAATTCAAAATAAATATGCTTGTGCATAAATATGAATTAATTAAAATGGATTCTACTGATGTTTACAAAGTTTACTGATATCATTAATGGGCTGAAAAGCCTTGAAAAATCTTATACTAACGGTGAACTTATTAGAAAAATTTTGAGATCCTTGCCCAGGTCTTGGGAGGCTAAGGTCACTAAAATACAAGAAGCCAAGGATCTCAACACTCTATCATTAGAAGAACTGGTTGGGTCACTAATGACTCATGAGCTGCAACAGCGACAACACCTTGATGAGGATGAGTTTAAGAAGAAAAGAACAATGGCACTGAAGAGTGCTACACTAAATGAAGAAAGTGAGGTAAGCACTAGTGATAGTGAGGAGGATGAGGAGATGGCTCTTATCACTCAAAAATTTAAGAAATTCATAAGAAAGAAAAAATTTGAAGGAAAAAGAAGACAATTTGTGAAAGGGGAGCATAGTAAAGAAAATAATAAAGATCAGCCCCTTATATGTTATGAATATAAAAGTTGGGTCATTTTAGATCTAAATGCCCTATATTAAAGAAAGGTTTCAAGAAATTCAAGAAGAAAGCAATGATTGCTACTTGGAGTGATAGTGATAAATCAAGTTCTGAGGAAGATGAAAAGAATGAGGAAGCCAACCTATGCTTCATGGCAGACAATGAAGAGGTAAGCTCTAATTTACTAGATGATTTTACTTTTGAAGAATTGCATAGAGCATTTTATAAATTAGTTGATGATTTTGCTAACTTAAGTTCTAAAAACAAAGAATTAAAAAATCAAGTCAAAAACTTAAGTTTTGAAAAACGAAAACTTTCAAAGGAACATGAATCTTTGCTTCAAGAAAATAAAGAATTGAAGAATAAAATAGATATATTAAGACCTATAGTAGAGAAGTTTACTATGAGCTCAAATAAATTAGAAATGATTCTGAATAATCAAAGAGCAATTTGCAACAAAGCCAATCTTGGATACGATACTATGAAGAAACAAAAATTCTTAAAAATATTTTCATGCATGCTAGTGATTCTACAAAAATTACATGCTTTAAATATGAAAAATGAGGTTATAAAGCATATTCATGTCTCACACACAATGTTAAAAAAATATGGGTTCCAAAAGGAACTAGGCCGATTAACCCCAAAGGATCCAAGAAAGCTTGGGTACCTAAAACGAAGACTTGACATTATGGATGCAAGTGTGTCTTGCAACCCGAGCAACTAAAAGAAAATGGTATTTAGACAATGGGTGTTCAAGATACATGACTGGTGATGAATCATAATTCATCACTTTGGAAGCAAAAGATGGAGAAGTAGTTACCTTTGGTGACAATGGCCAAGGCAAAATTGTTGGAATTGGTAAAATTGGTATAACTCCTCATGCATTTATTGATAATGTCTTGCTTGTAAATGGTTTAAAACATAATTGATTAAGTATTAGTAAATCGTGTGATAAAGATTTTAAAGTTATTTTTAAATCATATTTATGCATTGTTACTAATCCTGCTGATAATTGTATGAAATTTATTGGTCATAGGCATGGTAATGTTTACATTGTTGATCTGAATGATTTGAATGACGAAAATTTTGATTGTCTAATTGCCATGAATGCTAAAATTGATGAAACTAATTGGTTATGGCATCGTAGGCTTGCACATGTCAGCATGGACTTGCTTTCAAAATTAATCAAAAAGGATTTAGTCAAAGGTTTGCCAAAATTAAATTTTGAAAAAGATAAAATTTGTGATGCATGTCAATTCGAAAAATAAACTAGAGTTTCATTCAAACCTAAAAATATGATTTCAACCTCTAAACCATTAGAACTTTTGCATATGGATTTATTTGGACTAACTAGAACCATAAGTCTAGACGGTAAACGTTATGGTTTTGTGATTATCGATGATTTCTCGCATTTTTCTTTGGTTTTATTTTTAACAAGTAAAGATGAGACATTTGCAGATTTTCTAAAACTCTTTAGAAAAATAAGAAATGAAAAAGGTCTTCAAGTTTTATCAATTAGAAGTGATCATGGAAAAAAGTTTAAAAATCAACACTTTGAAAATTTTTGTAATGAACATGAAATTGATCATAATTTCTCTGCTCACAGGACTCCTCAACAAAATGGTATTATTGAGAGAAAGAATAGAACTCTTGAAGAAATGGCCAGAACCATACTGTGTGAAAGTTATCTCCCAAAATATTTTTGGGCTAAAACTATTAATACAGCATGTTATGTTTTAAATCGTGCTTTGGTTAGACCTATTTTGAAAAAGACCCCCTATGAACTTTGGAAAGGAAAAAAACCTAACATTGGATGTTTTCATGTTTTTGGTTACCGATGTTTTATTCTAAATAATGGTAAATCAAGTCTTGATAAATTTGATGCTAAATCAGATGAAGGAATATTTCTCGGTTACTCAACTTCTAGTAAAGCATACAGAGTTTTTAATAAAAAAACCTTAGTAGTGGAAGAATCAATTCATATTGTTTTTGATAAGACTATTGATCTTCCATCAAGAAAAAGAGAGGTAACTGATGATGCAGATATCCTTGAAGATGGAGTAAGAGAGCTTATAATAAATGAGAAGGAAAGAAAAGATGATCATGTTAGCCAAGAAAATGGCATTGATCCAATTCAACAAACTGAACTTCAAGGTAATCATGGACTCGATAAGGAATGGAGGTATGCTCATAATCATCCTAAAGAATTAATCTTAGGTGATCCATCACATGGTGTTAGGACTAGGTCATCATTTAGAGATGCTTATATTAATTTAGCTTGTTTCACAAATAGAGCCTAAATGTTATGAAGATGCTAAAAATGATGTAGACTGAATAAATGCTATGCATGAGGAACTTAATCAATTTGAATGAAAAAATGTTTGGACACTAGTTGATAGACCAAATGATCATCCTGTTATAAGAACTAAATAGGTATTTAGAAATAAATTAGATGAGCATGGCAATATCATTAGAAATAAAGCAAGGTTAGTAGCAAAAGGATATAGTAAAAAAGAAAGAATTGATTTTGATGAAACATTTGTGCCTATTGCTAGATTAAAGCAATTAGATTATTTCTTACATTTGCATGCTTCATGGACTTTAAATTATACCAAATGGATGTTAAGAGTGCATTCCTTAATGGATATATTGCTGAACAAGTATTTGTTGAACAACCATCTGGTATTGAAAATCACTTGCTTCCAAACCATGTATTCAAACTGAACAAAGCTTTATATGGTTTAAAACAAGCACTCAAGGCTTGGTATGATAGGTTGAGCAAATTCTTGATTAATAATAATTTCATTAGAGGAAATATTGATACAACATTGTTTATTAAAAGATAAAATGAAAATATGCTGATTGTACAAATATACGTTGATGATATAATTTTCGGTGCTACTAATGACTCCTTGTGCCAAGACTTTGCTAAGCTTATGCAGGAAGAATTCAAGATGAGCATGATGAGAGAATTAAACTACTTTCTTGGACTTCAAATTAAGCAAAGTAACGAAGGGATTTTCATTAGTCAAACCAAGTACACCAAAGAAATTTTGAAGAAATTTGGCATGGAGACCTCAAAAAGTATTGATACCCCTATGAGCTCTTCTTGTAAATTAGATTCTAGTGGTACTGATAAATTAGTTGATATGAAACATTATAGAGGCGTGATAGGATCTCTATTGTACTTAACTGCTAGTAGACCAGACATATTATTTAGTGTTTGTATGTGTGCTAGGTTCCAAGCTAATCCTAAAGAATCTCACCTAATTGCGGTTAAAAGAATCCTTAAATATTTAAATGGTACTAAAAACTTAGGATTATGGTATGATAAACAATCAAGCATAGACTTAATAGGTTACACTGATTCTGATTTTGCTGAATGTAAATTGGATAGAAAATCTACCAGTGAACTTGCCAATTTCTAGGGGTTAACTTAATCTCTTGGTTTAGCAAGAAACAAACTTCTGTAGCACTGTCCACTGCTGAGGCTGAATACATTTTAGCTGAAAGTTGTTATGCTCAAATCTTATGGATTAAGCAACAACTAGAAGATTATGGCATCAAACTTAACGATATTCCCATAAAATATGATAATACTAACACCATAAATTTAACTAAAAATTCTATCCAACACTTTAGGACAAAATATATAGAAATTAGACATCACTTCATTAGAGATCATGTTAATAATGGTGATGTGGTGCTTGAGCATGTATATACTGATAAGCAACTCGCTGATATTTTCACAAAACCTAGTTTTATGAAATTAGAAAGGAGCTAGGTATGCTAGACCCTTCAATTTAGCAAGTTGCTATGATTGTTTAATTTTTATACTCTTCTACACTTATGATCTTTGCATGAAACTTGATCCATATGAAACCTTATCAACTTATCTTCAAGATCCATATTTTTTCTTGACTATCAAGATCATCTATAAATTATTCGACCATGATATTTGAATGCCTATTCCTTTTATACATTTTAAACCCTAAACTATTGAAAATACCCTTGGAATACCTCGCTGGCCAACCAGCTGGCCGGTCAACTATTGGTATCAACCACGGTAACAAGGGATTTAGGTTCAATTAAGGTATGAACGGGCAACAATTATCATTATTTTTCACTTGGTATCAGCTTGATTTGAAATTGTATCAGTAACAGCAACAAGTGAACGTGCTATATTTGGTATCAGTTTGTTTTTCATATCTAATAGGTATACTTGTTGGGTGACATAGGAGGTCCTCATGACCGAGCAATAATTGGTATCAGTTTGATTTGCATATTCCTTGCTTAACATGATTCTATTGTGAGTCTTGGATCATAAAATGCTTGAATTATCTGATATTGGTATCATTTTCTGCATGAAACTTTTATTGCATATAGATCAAATGGCATCGATTTGAAATATATAGGGGGAGACGGATGTAAGTTTGTATGGTTTGTATTAATTTGGCTTGTATGATTTGTATTAATTTAACTTGTATAGTGTGTATGAATTGTATCAACTGCTTGATCTATAGAAGATTGCATTCATTTATGTGCTCCTTATGCTATCTGATTTATTGGGACATACAATAAAAATATGTATATCCTTTCATCTTCTTTTTGATTAATGAAAAAAGAGAAAGAAAAGATAAAGGCATACATTATGATTTTTAGGTAAAGGCATACATTCTGATTTTTATAATCATACTTTCTAATTTTAAGAAAATTAAAAAGAAATTGACACACGCATAATGTATTTGAAAAAAAAGGAAAGAAATATTTTATGATATATATTTTTGAAACCTTGTTTTTGACTTCAACTTGCCAAGGAATGATAAAATCGAAAATGTTCTTTATATATTGTATACTTAATGATTTTGTCATCATAAAAAAGGGAGAGATTATTGACCTTATATTGATTTTGATGAATACAAAACAATTAAGTATAGTACTAAGAATTTTGTTGGGATAGTGAAGGTGTTACTTTAAATTAAGGTATTCCACATATCAAAGATAACACATATTGCTTCTGTTTTTTCAAAACGTATCGAACTGGCTTTGGATATTCTTCATGAAAAAAAAAAAAAAAAAGTTCGAAGCATCCCTATCCATCTAAATTTTTATTGATTTTGTCTTGCGTTGAACTCAAATGTTTTATCAAGTCCAAATGCTTTTCCAAGTCTAAATGTTTTATCATGGCTCCTCAATGTTTTACCATTCATTTCTCAAATGACTAAATCTATCTTTAATGATTTGTCATGTAAAAATTATTTTTTAAAGCATTGCAGTCAATGCAAAACTGTAAAATCCTAGTGGCAAAACTGTAAATCTCATTGAAAGCAGTCAGTAGTAAAGCTGTAAAATTTTAGTGGCAAAACTGTAAAATCCTAGTGAAAATTGTAAATCCCATTGAAATCAGTCAGTGGCAAAACTGTAAAATCCTAGTGGCAAAACTGTAAAATTATAGTGGCAAATTGTAAATCCCATTAAAAATAACTAGACGTGGATTTCTTGCATGCCACTATTCTTCTTTCCGAAATTTTGCAGGAACTCTGATTCATCATTGTTGATCAAAATTATTTTGTTCGAAGTCTGGGATTAATTTTTAATTAAAGATTTTAACTCACCGTTTTTATCTGATATAAGGAAGATTTTTCAAACGCATGCGCCTACTACGAGAAATTTTCTTCAACGCCCACAGATTGCCTAGGATGAGAATTTTAAATGTCTATAGCCTTCCTAAATTGCATGGGATGAAATTCTCAAACGTTAACTTGCCTAGTTAAATTTTTTCAATCTTCCCTCAATTGTTAAGCATTGGTTTTCAACGCTTGCATTAAATGCCTCCCTTGAATGCCAAGCAATTTTTCAAAGGATGCATGAGCGGCTTTCTCTGATTCATTGCCTACAAATAGGCCCTCTAAGCCAAAGCATTCAAAAAAAAGTAAGCCAA
Organism: Calamus simplicifolius; assembly: GCA_900491605.1. Taxonomy (NCBI): domain Eukaryota; kingdom Viridiplantae; phylum Streptophyta; class Magnoliopsida; order Arecales; family Arecaceae; genus Calamus; species Calamus simplicifolius. Next base: position 535,971 of record UESW01004013.1, read on the forward strand.
GCAATAAGCAGTGAGAAAATTCTAAGTGAAAGCAGAGTTCTGAAAATTTTTCTAAAGTGCCACTTCAAAAGTTTTCATTAGTGGAAATGATATCAAAGCTCCAGCCACATTCTGAAAAGCAGTCAAGCTTCATCCATTCCTCCAATGTGCTCAAAGGAAGAATACATTCCGTAGAGTGGTTTTCATATTTTGTAAAGTATTTTTTTAAAATATCTGCTCACTTAAGAAGCTTCTTGTATACACTGCTTATATTATTATGCTTGGTATTTAAGTTTCACGGTGGTGAAACTTGTACGGATGGAGATCTACCCGTGTAAGGCTTCCTTGTGCTGAAAAATAAGAGGCTAGCCTGAAAGGCTAGGTGCAAGGCTTTCTTGTGCCTATAAACAAGCTGCTAATCAGGTTAGCTAGGATGGTTAGTGAAAATTTCCAAGGAATTCTTAGAGAGTGGATGCAGGTGCAGGGTTGGCACCGAACCACTATAAATTGCCCGTGTTTGCGTGATTTCAATTTCTGTGGTGCTTAAATATTTTATCTACACTTTACGTTAATTCTAAAATTTTTTAAAGGCACATATTTGCTAATTTATTTTTAAAAAAGAACTCAATTCATCCCTCCCTCTTGGGTTGAAATATCTGGGCAACAATGTTTAACCTTCACTAGTGGAATTCAAAGTCATTCAGTATAGTTAGGTCTAAAAACTTAAATATAGTTTCTTTATCTCTTATCAATTTTATGTATTAAATCATCAATTCAATATCTTCCATCAAATCATAATGAATAATAGTCAAGCAATGTCAAAGCATAAATTATGGCAATCATAATTAGTATGCATCGCATGCAATATTCATAAACCAAGAATCATAAGGATTATATATTTTTAATTATTTAAAAATATGATAAATTATAGCAGTGGCTAGATAAAATTATTAAAACTAATCCTTAATTTTTGATGATCTTCCAATATTTACTTTTTCATCGTTCTGAACTATTGATTTGATATCAAAAGCACTCTATTGAGTCTTATTTATAGAGAACTTTTTTAGAGACAAGGGGTTTCCACTCCACAAATGATTCTAATCTCCTAATAAAATTTCAAATGATTCTAATATCCTAAAATAAATTTTTCCTTATTTTAGAATTCTAATTCATTTAAGAAAATCAAAAAAATAAAAATCTATTAAATATTTAAAAATAAATTTTAACTCAAAATTAACTTGCAATTCGTTCAATATAATTTTAAAATACAAAAATTCATCCTTATCTTCGTTAATAGTATTTTTGTAATTTATTTAATGTTTGTCATCAATGATATATGTTTATAAAATATTTCTAACCTCCTATTTAAGTGATTCAAGATGCATCAGAAAGTTAACTCAATATTGAACATTATAATATAGATTTAATCAAAAATTTCAATTATATAATATATTTAAACTCAATTTAATTTAGCTGCAACTTATTCTAAAATGGCTAGGTTTCACAACTATTGCATTTTTTTTATTTCCAATAATCCAAGGAAAAAAAAGAAATAAACATGCTTTTAACAAGCCCTAAGATGCCAAGTGTTTGGCAAGAAAATGCATGGAGCTACCAACTGCTAGGAATTTCAAAAGCTCCAACCCTGTAATTTTGATATGTTTAACCTTTGGTGACGTTTTTTTTTTTTTTTTTTTAATTACACTGTTGGATAAAGCTGTTGGAGTTCACAGCACCATTCATGCAAATCAAGATAACATCAGTCTCACCACAGCTTAAACCTCGACTATAGGCATAATTTTTCAAACATCTCCTGCTTATTTTATCGCATATTCTTTAAAGCATTGACTTTCCAAGGGTTCTAAAGTTTGCAATGCGGTGTGATTCGAGTAGTTTATTCAATAGGGAAAGAAAAATCTTATAAAATAAGTGTGATTCTCTGAATCAGATCGTTTAGCGTAGGAAACATTTCCATTGCTATAGCATTTTGGACTCCCGTGATTATTATTCTTATGGTCTAAAGTTGGACTTTGCAAAGCATATTTTGACTTGAAATCTTCACCTATTAGCAGGTCTAATGCAATGCCACCCATATGATGGAAGATTCTGATTTCAGTCCTTCATTTTTTATGCATGGCTGAGTAATTTTTACATCCAACAACGGCATGCATATATATATTGTTTGTTCACTTAAACTAGATTATTTGTGAAAATACAAGGATAAACCGATGCCGAAATACATGTCCTTAGACATAAAAATTGCTATATTGTTAAAGAATTGAAGTTAAAATATCAAAATATTCAGGATGAGTTTTTTTACAAATAACCTCATTTAAGTGAACTAACAATAAATGTAGTTAGAATATAAAATTTGCTCATTTGCCAACAACTTATAAAACATGAAGGACTGAGGTAAAGGGATTGATCCTGAATTCATAATCCAATAGCAACAAGATGCCAGCTAAGCTAGTTTTTATCCTTGGCACGAGTAGGTGGTGAGGCCCGTGTAGATGCATGAAAGTCGTAGGATGACTTCGTCTCCGCGTCTACGAACGCGAAGAGCCTGATGATCAGCTCCTAATGAGCTCCTAGGCATATAGGAATTTTGTCGGCGTAGAGCAATTCATGGGTAGCAAAGCAAGAGCCAAGAGACCCATCCACATCTCTTGCACCAAGACAAAAGATATTAAAAAGAGTTGGTGAGGATCCCAATTCAAAATTCTCATCCAGTTTTGTAACTTTTCTCAGACAAAGGAAACTCTAAATTCCTTGTAAACAGAACAACCGACCAGGGCCATGCCTCCATTGTCTAAACGAATAAACGTCAATACGACCTACAGGGTCCACCCCAGTCTTCTTGTTGCCCATGCCGACGCTAACAAATTGGACGAGATTTTTGACAAGAAGAAAGTTCTGATAAATTGAACGCATGTTTGACCAAACAACCCAGACAAACAAATACATCCACAAAACCGTAAATGGAAGATGAGGTAGATTTATTAAAAACCATTAGTAGGAGAATCTTAATTCAAAACTAGGGCTCCGAATCGAATGCGAAACTGATATATTAAAGCCATGGTCACTTTCGGACTAGGGTTTGGAATCTAGGGTCTGGAAACATGTTAAAAATCTACGACACCATGAAAAAGATAAGACGGAAACGAAACTTGATCATGATTGCCTGGATCTATCTATTTGGCAGAGGTTGAAAATATATTTTGCATGGAGTTCAATGCTATCGCTCATTGAAAAGAATGATGACCACCTGGATTTGCTCACAGGTCTGATCAAGTTCAACAATTCATGCGCTAGTCGATCTACTTCCCTTTCTACTTCCCAAAAAAAAAAAAAAAAGCAAAAATAGTTGGCATCTCACAACAGCGGAATAGCAACATTTCCTGTATACTGTATATAAATATATTTTAGCCTGTACCATCGCCAAGTATACAGATATTAAAAACACAAAATCAGTTAAACATCCACAAATATTTATGACCACCAAAAATTTGGCATACCAGGCATTCTTACAGTCCAGGTAATTTTATCCACAGAACTCGTAGAGCCTTAATGGCTACTGATGGGTCTGGAAACCCAACCGTACTTTGATCCTAAACTTTTGATCTGTCTGTAAGGAGTATCATTGTTTGCTTCGAGCCAAAAAGGGGGATCGATACTACTATGGCTTGAACTCGGTCTCCCAAACAAGGTCGGCTTTATACTCATGCTCGCATTCCTACAAAACCAACACCAAAGAACGAGAAATTTAGACATTTTATCTGTGGGAAAACTGAACATAAACATGCGCTCTAAGATTCAATCTCCAACTCATACAACAGTCAAAGAACATAAAGTTGAAAGAAAAAAAAAAAAAAACCAATACAAACAAATAGTTAAGGATCCCACTACACAAAACTACCATCAATGCAACATATGGAAGGGGGTCAGATATGCAGCATAGCCATGCATGGAGGAACCAGTGACACCCAAGCCACCATAGAGCACTCTTATGACCCACTCAGATCATCACAAGTAACCACATTTTAAACGGGCAACAAGGTTTGACTGACAATGATCATTTACCACCAATACTCAATGGTTTGACAAGTCCCTGGAAGCTACAAATCCCTATCAGTAATCTGTAAATTACAAAAATGAATGGCAATAATTAATCTATAAATTATTCCTTCTAAGTAAATAATTATAAGGTTTTGGTAGTTTCACAAACTTGCAATTATAGAATATGCGTTGCAGCCTATCTGAATTTATTAGTGGTTGAAAGATTGCTTACAACGAAGCGTCAAGAACCACCAAGTACAACATCAACATTGGCCTGCACCAAAATTTTATAAAAGTTGTATTGATCATTACCTCCATTTTCTTGATCAACTCCTTGGCTGATGGGGCCGAAATGATGATGCGGCGAGCACTTTGGGATATAAACCCCTCATCAACAGCCATATCCATGAATGATAACAATGAATTGTAAAAGCCATCAACATTCAGGAGACCAACCTGTCCACAGTTATAAAAGTGCTTCTTCAGAAAACAGAAATTTTCCCTCTAGAAAGAAAAACAGAGGCATCACACGGGATCAGAAGTAAAATATTAAATATGAATCAACCTAATTAGTTATCAACAGATTTCATTCCATAAGATAGGATAGCCATGAATTCAGTTGCTTATAAAACCATCACAGAAAAAGTAAGCATCTTACCTTACCCAACCCTTAAGCACTACATTCTACATAAGTCATGCCCCCCACTCAAATACTTGCAATATAGCTACATATTAAGTCCTGATAATCTTCTTAGGTAGGGAGAATCCTAACTAATGAAGAAACGATAACCAAGTATTGCTTGATTGCTGTCTCCACATAAACAGGAGTTTGACCGTTTCTTTAATTATAAAAGAGGAAATAATATAGGAAATTACACAAAACATGGACCAGATTGGAAAAATCCTCCTCTTTTAGATTGATTGTTGCATTAAACCCCACATGCACGAGAGACAAGCAAGCCAAAAACTTCTTGACTATAACGTTAAACGAATGCAAATGCATCATACTATTGGTTGGTCGGCAGCTACAAGAACACAGTCAAACATAATAGCTAGGAACCCACTAAAACAATGGAACATATGGCATGCATACACATATACGTTCACCGTTCGCACCAATGAACAACAGGGTCAGATATCTGAGTCGTACACCCCAAGCCGTGAGGAGAAGTACACCCAGGTTTCCAAAAGCTTTATGCTTTCAATTGTGAGAAAAAGGCTCTGTATGGTTGTTCCAATAACAAATTCAAGGCAGAAGACAGCCTTGCAATGTTGACCCACTTTATTTTTACAAGTTGGCGGGGACCTCTAATGCAATGGATTTAGAAATCCAATATTGCAGTGATATCTTATAAAGAAAACCAAAATAAGTTATTCACACTGAATTGTTTGTTCACCTTGTACCTAAAGTAGAGCCATGCAATAACTTACTGGTTTCTTGTGAATCCCAAGCTGATACCATGTAAGGACCTCGAGCAGTTCTTCAAGTGTACCATACCCACCTGAAATATCAAATTAGATGAGAAATAAGATTAACAGTAAAACAACAACAACATCATAAAAAAGAAGACATTTAACCTTATAATTCTCTAAAGGATTGGGATAAAGAAATTTTACCAGGCAAAGCAATGAAACCATCAGCTTCACGAGCCATCTCAGCTTTTCTCTCATGCATATCTGATACAGTTCTGACTTCTCCCACCGATTCACCAGTTAACTTTTTTTTTAAAAAAAACAAAAAATAAAAATCTCCATGAGCCCACAACACTCAGGCTACATTTTCAACATCTCAAAGAACAACATGTAGGCTTAAGAATGTAGTCAAAGAAAACAAATCCTGAACACATACAGATGCAATATATTGGTGAACATTCTAGAAGAAAATGCATATACATTAACTATAACGGACATGATAATGGACGTGCTGTTAGACCAGTAGCAGATTGACAAAACTGAATGGTGATTTAAATTGGAAAGCCGTGTATACCAGTATAGCTGTATTTTCTTATACCATAAGAGATTAGCCACCAATACCGCTGATATTTTTAATCCACCACCATGACATATCGATGCTATAATGTTATTAAATCCCAAAGACACAAAACATATAGCTTCTGTGTTTTACAGTAGGACCTCTCATGAGACATCAAAAAAATAACATTCACAAACAGGCATTTTATTTTTTGGGCAAAGGCTGGGTGTGGGGACACAAAAGGAGCAGTGCAAAAGAGCCCCTAAAAGACAAGGTTTCATTTCTACCAGGTCTATGTATTGCTTCAAAGGTACTAAAAAATGTTAAAATTCCTTGATTCATTCCCTGCTCCACAAAATGTATAGGTATACAACTTATATAGGAATCTACTTCACGTTATAAAACAATAATACCACCCAAAATAAGGGGAGGAAGGAAAAAAAAAAAACAAACAAACAAACAGATGCTCACCATCATGACAAAAATCGCATTAGCACAACTATCTTAGAGGCAGTAATAAGATCCTAAAGGAAAGAAAAATCAAAAGTGAGTAACATAGGCGTGATATCCAGATAAAAACTCACCTCTCTAGGCGTCAATGACTTCGGAATAACTCTGCAAAGACCAAAGACCAAAGAGTCCAAAAACACAAACAGATCAGTGCGGATCATAACTCCAAAAGTAAGTTGGCCTTTTTCTTGAACGTCCTCAAGAAAAAGGAAGGAGGGGGAGTAGACAAGAAGGGAATACCGACTACTTTTTTTTTTTTTTAAAGTTGAATTTTCAAAAAGAGAACAAAGAAAAAAAAACTATATTATATTGCTTATGTATGCCAGCCATCCTGCTGGATGAGACAAGAAAAACTACGGAAAACTATTTGGGAATGCTCTTCTTCTGCCTCCGTTGTAAGAGAGTACCAACGTACGTTACGTTCTAGAAAAATACATAGAACACCATACTCTATGCAGTAGCATATAAACGCAAAAAAAAGGCACCAGAAGTTGCTATTTCTGAGAAGATGGTAGAAGAAGACAGATGCACCATGAATAGGATAAAACCGACCAAAAGGAAAACCCCAGAAAGAGAGAGAGGGAGAGAGAGAGAGAGAGAGAGAGCCAACCCTAGGACATGGCGCCCCCCATCATGGACTGCATGCGAAACCAGGCCCATCAATCCAATGCTCCCTCCGCCATACACCAGGTCTATGCCCGCCTCTACCTGCACAACATACATGCAAGTGCACGTATCAAAGCACACGTGTTAAAAAGCCGAGACCATTGCAAGAATTACAAGCTGATATTTTTCCAAGCTTAAATAGCAAAATAAAAAGGAAAAAAAGATAAATCTCTTTATTTAGGACGAAAATTCGCATGGAAGTGGAGCTGTGGAGATCCTCATGGAGCGTAGGAGGAGGCATGGGGGAACATGGGACTGAGTCATGATACCAAGGGAGCACGTTCCCTTCCAATAGAATGGCATCGGGAGAGCCTCCTCCCTCACCTTTTCTTTCATCTACAATAATAAAGCTCGACCCTTTTTTTTTTTTTTGTTGCCCCCCTTCAAATACTATAGGACAGAGATCATGCAAGAAGGCTGCCCTATGGCCAGACTGATTACAGCTAGCCATCCCTCATGCTAAACCACCGTATCCCCACCACCCACTCCTTCAAACCCTCCAAAATTCTTAGAAGTAAGGGGAAAAGTGCAACCTTTACCTCAAAACAGAAGCGAAAACCCTTTTTGTAAAGAAAATCATCAAAACAGGCATTTTCACGGATTTAGGGCATGCAATAACCAAGATATTTTTTCAACAAAAAGAGATAGAAGAAAACCCTTGGAAGCCGAGCAAAAATCAATCGAAATCCACCCTAAACACGAGGAGAAAGGATAATCGAGAATCCGTGGATGACCAACCTCCCATTCTTGTACGCAAGCCAGAAACCATCGATCTTGAGATTGCATTCGATAGAAATGGAATGGAAAAATAAAAATAAAAATAAAATACAGAGACCCATTAGAACATCGAGATCGTAAACCCAATAGAACCATAAAAGGATTAAAAACAACAGGAAAAACATCATCTTTTCCCTTCAAAAAGGTCAAATCCTTTCGATTACCAGTTCCTTCCCGAGCTCGATGGCGGCCTCCCGGTAGCTCGCCTTCTTCCCTTGCTGGCTCCCGCAGTAAACGCATATCCTTCTAAACCTCGATCTTTTCTCCCCCTTCTCTTTCGCCACGGTCTCCATCGCCTCCTCTCTCTCCATTCCTCGACCAATGTCCCACTCTTCCTCTTCTCTAAAGAGGTCACGCTCGAGTGTCTCGCTTATGCTAACGAAGACCCTCCTGGACCGCCGTCCGTCTCTACTTATCGAGACGGGTGTTCTGAACGGGTGTCTTAACGCCGTTATATTTCTTTCAGCGGAGATGGCCAGAACGGCCAATTTACGCTGTTACCTCCACTTGAACGGCAGGAGATGAAGCTTATCATCAAGATTGCTTCGCGTTCTTCGTATGAAGCTAAATCTATTAATTGCTTTACAGCTGGGGGGATGTTTTGGATAAAATTCTGATTAATGATGATTGGACAGATAAGGATGGTTTGAATTTGAGGGCGTGCGTCCTTGTAAATTTAGTCCTTATATTATAACTTTATATTACTTTTTTTAAATGGATATCTAAAGATATACTCTAATAAATTATTTTTTCAGTTACATATCCTTAACTGAATAAATACTTATAAAAATAAATATTTATAAAATTATTTATATAATAGTAATTTTTTAGAATATGCATGTAATTTTAAATATGTATAATATTACATGTGTAAAGAGAGATAATTATAAAATAATTTGTAAATAGTAAGTTTAAAACGATATATGCATAATTTTAAATATTTATAATAATATATAACTCAATTCAACTCATACATGAAGTCAATTATGAATATGTTTAAGGCTTAATAATATTTAAATTATAAATAATTATATTTTTAAATTATTTTATTAATTTAAATCTATTTTTATTTTATTATAGATTGTTAAAATTATTTATATATATATATATAATATAAATTAATGTAGCAAAGAGTTCTGCATTCATCGAATGAATATTGATGTTAAAGATAGAGTTTGCGTTCATTTTTGTATCCAATTAAATTTCTATCTAAATAATTATAAAATTTTAATTATTCATAATTACTTAACTTGAAGTTTGAGTGGTTGCACAATTTTAACACGCAAGTCTTTATTTACCTAATCAAATTTAGTTCTTCTTATGTTAAAATGATAAGAAAATTATTGATTATCTATAATTGGTTAGCTTAGAATTTGAGAATTCATGTTGTATGCACAACTCTGGTTCGTTGTATGGAATTTAATTATTCTCATTAAATTATTTACAAATCAATTGCATTCTTTTTTCTTCATAGTTTTATTTTATTATTTAGAATTAAATTCATTTTAAATAATTTTATGATGTGTATATCTCATATTTGATTTAATGATTATATGGTTATAATATATATTTTTTAAGAATAATCATAAAAAAAAAAATCACATAGTATACATATATATATATATATATATATATATATGCGCTAGTAAAGACGAATGGTAAAGTTTAGCTTATGGATGGACCAAAGTTTAAAATTCATGGCATCCTCCATCTCCTTATTTGTACTCACCTAAATCTGTTATTCAATTTGATCAATTAAATTGAGATCATAACGTTTTTAAAACCTAAATTGATCATATAAGCTAAGCATGTGCTCTTTCCATGTAAGGTGCAGAGTTGGTCAAAATTACATTTGGGTATGATTGATATTAGCGTTTTCACCTAGCTACTTTTGTTCCTTGAACAATCCTTAGATTATTTCTTCAATGTATCAGTAAGCTAGTTCATTTTTTTTTTTTGATTGAACGTGTCACCTTCTAATCTTGCAGACACATTTTCCTGACATGGTTGTGTAAGGCATGTTACGAATGATGTTGATATGAAATGATATGTCACGAGGCGACTTAGTTGGAGGTTGGTAGGGTTTGTTCTCGTCAGCTAATTTCTCAACGGCAGCAGCGATTGTGATTCACACGGAGGATGATATGCTATATATTTCACGGCCCTTCTTAGGTAAATAAATCGACAACCAAACTCAAAATAGCCTTTGAAAGATTGTGGAGACTGACGATTCTTTAGTTGGTGTTTTTGGGGCATTAGTAATAGAAGGAAACAGCGTATATCTCCGTACTTGATACGATTTAGCTGGCAAATTGCTCGGCAATAAGAGATTCGATCGAGATATGCTATATTGTTTGTCTTCTTTAGCGTCAAATTTCCATTAGATTAATCCATTCAATTCGTACCTTAAGATTTTATTTTCTTTTGTTAAATGACATCGATCTGCAAGTCCTGTCTCATCTCATTGATTTTTAAACATCTCTTGCACAATCAAGAGATTGAACATTGGGTCCTTTTTTTTTTTATTTTGGTGATGTTTTCACTAATTTCTAATTACTTCTAATTACCTGTGTGATGGCTTTATTAAAAGATGATGCTGTGTCAATTTTAGAGCACCTCTATTTTCATCATGAACATATATATATATATATATATATATATATATATAACAAACTATACAATATGTTAATTTTTAGTTTACGATCCAAATATGTATATTTTATTTAAATCAAGCTTATCTGCCAAGTCGTTATCCCTTTTCTTTGCTAAAGGGTTTCGTATTTATTGGTTTGGAAAGACCAACTAGCGCCTTGAATTTTATCAAAGAAACATTGGCGCCCAAAGCATAGACAACCAAGCCTGGAATATAATATATCTATGAAATTGATATCATTTTAATATGATTTAAAGATATTAAGATGTTGATGAAGAAGAGATGGCTCGGAATCTTGTACGTTCACATGTTTAGCCAACATGAGTTATTAATGCATGATGGCTGAAAGCGGCTACTTGCTGTTGAAATCACCACTGAACTCGGTGGGAGTTTATAAGACGAAGGATGTAATTGCCACATGGCCATCTCCTGGATTTATGCTGATTAATTATGGTGTAAATAATCATGCAGGCATCTCCTACCTACACATTTCTCTCTCCAGAAACTTGAACCAAAACGTTACAATATTCGAATCTTTTAATTGTTATGTAAATCTATCAAATTAAAATTTCACGTCAATGGAGACCGGCCTATTGCAAGGCCGAAAGAAAATTATTTTTATAATAACTAAATCTGAGAGTTGGAATCCAAAAGATTTTATCAACTCGGCGGTGGATTAAATTTGGCTTGTGCTTTTACTTGGAGCTTGTTTCTAATGCCACCATGCACCTCACGTGGAAACTTTGTTAACAGTGGAGCAAGAAGGACGGAAGGCATGGGTATATTTCTTTATCCTAATCGTCGCATATGACTTTTCTAAAGAAAAACTATCAAGATAGTCTCTTACCATATCACAGCAATCGATCATTCTCGCCCCATGAGACAACTCTCCTAACCATTCCCGTGAAAGTATGCACCACCGTCCACTGCTCCCCAACGGCACTCGCCAATCCATCACGCTTTAATGTCGTTTTCCCAAGCTTTCTTTAATTTTCTCTTTCACACAACTTTATCGATTTTTCTTCCACCGCGTCTAACACATTGCATGGACTTTGCGCGCTGGAAGACCAACAACAATCACCGCCTCAATTCAACGATAACATCGCCATTAATTCTTTTTTAATTCTCAGTTTAAAAGATGTTCTGGTTCCTCCTCCACAGCTCACTCGATCCTCAAACTTCCTTTTTTTTTTTTTTATTTTCCAGAACATTGTATTCGCGGTATTAATTGGATTAGACGAGGATAATTAAAATCGAGGACATAATTAATACAACATCTTTATAATTTTTTTCTCCCCGCTTTTGTTACGTCGTCTGGTAGCCATGACGTTAAAACGACGTCACCCTCGACGCGGAAGAAGCCGCCTGCAGTGACGCCCATTGGGAGGTCTTCTTCTTCGTCCAGTCCCTTGTCGCCCCAAATTACCATATCGCCCTCCCTCCGCTGCGGATCACGTTCGCCCGTTCGGCCGTACGCTATCTTCTGACGTCGAGTAGACAGGCACAGGTGACACGCCTGTCCTCCCGTAACGCCGTGACCTGAAACGGAACCGTCACTAGTGACTCATAACAATTGGATGATATTCACCGTCCACGGACGGAAAGTTATTCTAAAGAACCACGTGGAGAGAGAAATACCGTCGGATGGGAGATGCCATTTAATAGGCGAGGCGAGGCGAGGCGCGTCGCACGGCGACAGCGAACGTTCGGAGGACTGATACCGCCGGTACGAATTTGAAAGGTGATGATGGCGCCTCGCCGCACGTGCAAGAAAGGAAGATCCCGGCGGAGAAATGACGCGCAGGCGCGGCCGCCACGAGCGCCGCCCGCCCGGCACAAATCGCGCCGAATGGAAGGGTAAGTTGCCGTAAATGAACATCCGGATGCAACGGAGGTTACAACTTATTATAACGGAAGGAACGCCGTCACCGCTCGGTCCCAACGTTGGAACTAAATAATAAATATATATCATTGGGCGTTCTTATACGGAGGTTTAATATGGATAATAAAATATTAAATATATAATAATAATAATAATATGGTGATAGTATTTCTATTAGTCATCATTAATTATTATTATTTTTAGATTGTGTAGATGTAGACGGCTTTGAATGCTACTCTATTACTCTATACAGGAGTAGTACAAAAAAAATATATACGTGTGATTCTTGTGCGGTGATACGAAGAGCAATAGTCGTCCACGCCACAGTTTATCAAACTGTTAAATAATATAGATTTAGAATATATATTTTTTATTTTAAATAAATAATATGCTATTAGCGTTAGTTGTTGCATCGGATGTCCATCGTCTGGCGGACTGGACGGGGTGGGTGAAGAGAAGACGAAACATGGCAATGGCGATGGCGATGCATCACGGCTGTTGAATAAAATAAACAGCAAGAGGAGAGGAAAGAGAACGTGTGAAGGGCGTGGAAAGACGAATCCTGTCGCATTAAATTCTGATAAGCTTTTAGGGATGGCGCTGCCGTGGATGGAAAGCCGCGTGATGATTAGGAATTGGAAAGGGACGTGGAATTTTTCTGGGAACTCGCAAAATTAATACCGTGTCCCGTCTCATCACTCTCGTACCGTGGACCAGTCTCGGTTGCCAGATATCCTGCGCTCCCTTGATTTTCTTTCTTTTGTTTTATCTTCCATTGAAATCTCAGCTTGCGAAAAATAATAATGGATAAGATAGCCTTCTATTGTTCTCCATTTTGATAATCTATACACAGATGCTTTTAAACGAAGAAAAGAAGAAGAAGAAGAAGAAGAAGAAGCAAGTTTGGATTTCCGTTTGTATCATTGGTTAAAGATAAATAAAAATAAAAATAAATTAGAAGAGTGCAAGATTATTGGAGATCTCAAATGATATTCCAGAATCAATAAATTAAAAATAGTTTGACTTGCCATTTTACAGTGGAATGGTACAGTGTGTAGCCAGCACTGAGTTTGTTTTTGTTTTTGTTTTGTTTTTTTTTTTCTTAATAATCACTGATGATCTAATTTGTTTCCATAACAGAATAATATTAAATATAATTTTAAGATTTTGATTTAAATTTTTTAATTAGTTAGAGAAGTTGAAATAAAACGGATAACAACGTACAGTCAATATATTGCTAATGTAATATAAATATTAACTTATGTTTATATTTATTATGACAAGATAAGAATATATGGAATAGTTTCTATCAACTGAATGATACATATGCATCATCCTCATATAAAATAGAGAAAATGTGTATGCTGGTGTGCCAAAGAAATATTTGACTATATATGTATTCATTTCTTAAAGTAAAGGAGGGAAGGCTTGATGCTGTTTTCCTCCCAGCTCCCACTCTCCTTTGTTCATGCATGCTTTCCAATCTTGCACTGCTTATAATCTAGCTATTCTTTGTGATGTCTTCTTTTAATGATAATTTTTAAGCTGTCAGCCAGTTAACAACCTCTATAACAGTCCATGGAAAAGTTAAAGTTAATGATGAGCAAAGATGCTACTTTGCTTTGTTGATGAATCTAATTAGTGCAGCTGAGGCCAAAGCGAGGGTAGGTAGAGTTCATCGGCCATCACTTATGACCCTTGCGTCCACTTCACTGCCAAAGGACAGCTCCAGATAATCACTACACTTCCATGACGTGCCGTTATCGCATTCCTTGAGTTCTTACAACTATACATGGGGAATTCCAAAAATTTTGGGAGCAAATTTATGGGTTCAACTCGATCGTTTCCTTGATAATGTCCCTCCTTCAATGCATGAAACTTTTTGATCTTGGAAAAGTAAAGCCTCTGGAGGTCTCATCACCGGTTCACCCATTCTCAGTTCTAAAAGCTTAGTAGCTCAAGGTTCCACTACGCCGTGTGGCTTTCAAGGATGGTCTCAAAGAGTTGCCAGAGAAGTTAGATCTGTTAGGAAGCAGACTAGGTCCAGTTTTTGTAAGACATTTTTAAATTATGTGCTCAACCTAACTTCTAAGGAAAATGCATTTCCAACATGTTGCCAAAAATTTAAAAAAAAAAATAAAATGGACTAAAAAGGAAGCAAAGAAAGAATTTGTTCTTCACGTAAACAAATAAAGATAATTATAAAGCAAACCTTATTTGGGACTCGGTCGTGGGAAAAAAGCCACCTCCAATCTTCAGCCACTCATTTTCCAACGGCCACTCATTTTCCAACGGCTCCGATAGACCGGCCAACTAACTTCCCTTGCCTTAACCCTTTTTTAAGCACCTTCCCTGCATCGATCCTCTCCCTCTTTAACTATCCTCATCTCCATCATCATCCAATCATCGCCCCATGTTTGCCCGACTACCTCGCCTCCTTTTGACGGGATGCCCCCACCAACCGTGGTTCCAACCGTTTTGCATGGCGCCACTAACCATTTCTCAAACGATGTTTCTTCTTCTCTCTCGAATGCTCATGGAAATGAAAATAATTCAGCGGCCACAATGGCCAGAGCAAGAGATAGCGATGATAGCGACGAGGCAGCAGGCGAGGCTGAAGTCGGCTGCTACCACCAGCACTGGGACCCACGGCTTAACGAGTTGGGCGTCTCGTGCATGCTCAACACGGAGGTGGGCGCCGTCCTCGCCGTGATCCGACGCCCTCGGATCCCATCTCCGGCTTCCTCCCCAACGGCATAGACGAGGCCACCAACTCTCAGCTCCTCCAATCCCTCAAGTCCCTCGCGCCCTTGTCTTCCACCCTCAGCACAGCAAATGGTGCACCACAGAGCCTTCCGTCTACCTCTCCCCCTTCCTGGACGTCATCCAAAGCGACGAGATCCCTGCCGCTGCCACCGGCATCGCCCTCTCTACGTCCTCAAGATCCTTCGCCTGGACGTCTTCGATGAGCGCACCCCCGGTGCCTGCGAGGCCATCCACTCTGTGGTATTTGCGGTAACCAACTGCCGGCTAGAGCGCACCGACCCCGCCTCTGAGGAGGCCGTCGTCATGCGCATCCTCCAGGTGGTGATAGCCATCATACGGACTCGCGCATCAGTTCTCCTCACTGATCATGCCGTCTGTACCATCGTCAATACCTGCTTCCAGGTGATCCAGCAGTCGGTCCTCCGTGGGGACCTTCTCCAGAGAAGTGCCGCCATGCCATGCACGAGCTCATCCAGTCCATCTTCTCTCGCCTCCCGGAGATCAAGGACCCCGAGAATGGTGACTTCGGTTTCCACATCGACGACGACACCCCCATCTCCGGCTATGGGCCGCGCTGCATGGTCGACATCTTCCATTTCCTCTGCTCTCTGCTCAATGTAGGGGAAGTCGTCGATTCTGCCGAGGGGACCGGCTCCATCAGCTCCGACGAGGACGTTCAGCTCTTCGCGCTCGTCCTCATCAATTCCGCGGTGGAATTGGGCGGCGAGGGGATTTGGAGGCACCCCAAGCTTCTCCAGATGATCGAGGATGATCTTTTCCACCATCTCATCCACTACGCCACCTGCTCGAGCCCGCTCGTTCTCTCCATGATCTGCAGCACCGTCTTGAATCTCTATCACTTCATGCGTCGGTGAATGCTATCAAACTTCTCCTCATTCCATTTTGCTCGTGATTCAAGTTTTAACATCGGTTTTTTTTACAGGTGTCTCAGGCTCCAACTCGAAGCATTCTTCACCTACGTGCTCTTGAGGATCGCAGCAGGAGGAAGCGGGGCGCAGCTCCAGGAAGTCGCGATCGAAGGGATCATAAGCTTCTGCCGGCAGCCGACCTTCGTGATCGAAATGTACGTCAATTATGACTGCGACCCGATCCGGCACAATGTGTTCGAAGAGATTGGGAAATTGCTCTGCAAAACTGCATTCCCCATGACCAATCCCACGTCCCCAATGCAGGTCCAGTCCTTCGAGGGCCTCATCACAGTCATCACCACGATCGCCGACGGCATCGAGCTGACAAAGTTTTCGACCGCGAGTCCTACAACATCGACGCCTCCGAGTACAAGCCCTTCTGGCTCGAGAGGTGCGACGGCCACGATGACCCCGACATCTGGGTGGACTTCGTGAGAATGAGGAAGATGATGAAGAAGAAGGTAATGATCGCCGCCAACCATTACAACAGGGACGAGAAGAAAGGGCTGGATTTCTTGAACATTTGTCATCTGGTGCCCACTCCGCCGGACCCCCAGTGCCTCGCCTACTTCTTCCGCTACACGCCGGGCCTGGACAAGAACAAGATCGGGGACTTCCTAGGTGACCCCGACGAGTTCAACATTGGAGTGCTGAAAGAATTCACCGGCACTTTTGAATTCTCTGGCGTCATCCTCGATACCGCCCTCCGGACCTACCTCGAGACATTCCGGCTGCCCGGAGAGTCTCAAAAGATACAGAGGATCCTCGAGGCTTTCTCTGAGAGATTCTACGAGCAGCAGTCCTCCGAGATCTTCGCGAGCAAGGACGCAGTGTTCATCCTGTGCTACTCCCTCATTATGCTCAACACCGACCAGCACAACCCGCAGGTAAAGAAGAAGATGACCGAAGAAGAGTTCATAAGGAACAATAGGGCCATCAATGGAGGGATGGATCTCCCCAGAGACTACCTCTCTGACCTCTTCCATTCCATCTCCACCAACGCGATCACCCTCTTCGGCCAAACCGGATCGTCCACCGAGCTCAGCTCCAGCCAGTGGGCCGACCTCATCAAGAGATCGAAAGCCATGGAGCCCTACATCATGTGCGACTTCAAGCACAAGCTGGGCCGGGAGGCGTTCGTCGCCGTATCAGGACCCTCCGTCGCCACGCTCGCCGCCATCTTCGAGCACACCGACGACGAGGAGATACTACAAGAGTGCATCGAGGGGCTGATATCCGTCGCAAGAATTGCAAGATACGGATTGGAAGATATCCTGGACGAGATTCTCTCTTGCATGTGCAAGTTCACCACTCTTCTGAATCCTTACGCACCGGCGAGGAGACTCTCTTCACGTTCAGCAACGAGCTGAAGCCGAGAATGGCCACGCTGGCCCTCTTCACCATCGCAAACAGGTTCGGGGAGTCGGTGCGAGGGGCCTGGAGAACATGGTCGATTGCATGCTCAAGCTCAAGCGATTGAAGCTACTGCCTCAGTCCGTAATCGAGCCCGAGAATGCTCCATCGCCAGGCTCCGGATTCACCCCCCATGCCAAGTCCGAATCCGGCGTGATCTTCCCCTCATCCCACCTCGGGTTCGGAAGCAGCCGCCAGGTTTCAGGATTGATCGGGCGGTTCTCGCAGTTCCTGTCGCTAGACGGCAGTGGGGATTCGATGCTCAACGCCGGGAGCGAGTTCGAGAACAATCTGAAGATCATCCAGCAGTGTCGGATAGGGAACATCTTCAGCGAGAGCTCCAAGTTGCCCGATGAGTCATTGCAGAACCTTGGCCGGGCTCTCATATTCGCAGCGGCAGGTAAAGGCCAGAAATTTAGCACTCCGGTCGAGGAGGAAGAGACCGTCGGATTCTGTTGGGATCTCCTGGTCATCATCTCGACGACCAACATTCAGAGATTCTGGCATTTTGGCCTCAGTTCCATGACTGCTTCACCGTCGTATCACAATTCCCGCTCTTCTCCCCTTGCCCGTTTGCCGAGAAGGCCATCGTCGGCCTCTTCAGGATTGCCCTCAAGCACTTCTCTTTCACGCCCCACATTGACAAGCTCCCCGAAGAGCTCATCTTCAAGTCCATCAACTTGATGTGGAAGCTCGACAAGGAAATTCTCGACACGTGCTGCGACAGCATTGTTGAAAGCACGGCTCAGATCCTGAACGAACATACGAAGAACGTCCAGACTATGATCGGGTGGAAGACGCTCCTTCACCTACTCTCCGTCGCAGGCCGGCACCCCGAGACATTCGACCGAGGGGTGGAGACTCTGATGAAACTAATGAGCGAGGGAACCAGTGTCACCAGGTACAATTATTCCTACTGCATCGAGGCCGCATTTGGGTACGCGGCGCTAAAGATCAGCCCGCTGGAGAAGAGCTCCAAGATTTTGGACTTGATGGGAGATTCTGTCAATTGGCTAATCCAGTGGCATAAATCTGGTTACTCTGACCCGGGGAGCACCAATAGCAGCAGCTCGTCCGTGGAAGAGGGACAGAGGATGGGGGCTAGCACTGGCAACCTCGGGGCCAATCTGTTTGTTAAGCTGGCTGAGGCATTGCGCAAGACTAGCTTGGTCCGACGGGAGGAGATCCGAAACCAGGCGGTGGCAGAGCTAAGGAAGTGCTTCGCAGCTGCTGAGGAATTGGAGCTCACACCAGCGAACTGTCTTGCTTGCTTCAATCTCGTGATATTTGCGATGGTGGATGATCTGCATGAGAAAATGTTGGAGTACTCAAGAAGGGAGAATTCGAAGCGGGAGATGAAGAGCATGGAGGGGACGCTGAAGGAGGCAATGGAGCTGCTCGTCGAGGTGTTCCAGCGGTTCATGGTGCCCCTGTCGCACAGCCCGGGGTTCCGGACTTTCTGGCTTGGGGTGCTGAGGAGGATGGACACCTGCATGAAGGCCGACCATGGGGACATGGGCGAGGGGGTGCTGCAGAAGTTGGTGCCTGCGCTACTGAAGAAGATGATAACCAAGATGAACGAGAAGGAGATTTTGGTGCAGAGAGAGGGGGATGAGCTTTGGGAGATAACAAACATTCAGATACAATGGATAGCACCTTCGGTGAAGGAGGAGCTGTTCCCTAAGAGTTCTAAACTGTCGCGGCTAGTGAGGTGAGGGAAAAGGGCATATCATTGTAGTTTATTTGAAAGGGTTTGGCATTTTTCTGATACACTTTTTATTGTTGTAATTCTATTTAAAAAAGATTTTTTCTCCTCTCTTAACTAGGAGAGGACCACATACATTGCCACATTCTCTCATAGAAAATGGCCGTCTTATATTATTATTATTATTTAAGTTTGCAATTTTGTACCAGCAGCCTCTTGCTTCTACTCCATTTATGGGGATGTTTGTTGCATATTTTCATCTACATTTAATTCATAATTTGTAGAAATATGGAGTCGTGGAAAAATGATATTTGGATGGAGTAGTGATGATGACGAAGAAGAAGAAGAAGAATGAGGAGGAGGAGGAGGAGGAGGTAATGGAGGGATGGGTCCCATGATTAGCCTTGCAAACTACTAACCTTGTATCTTGCAAGTTCAGATTTTGAACAGTATGAAAGTTGGAACCCTTCAGCACAGGAAACCATCCTCAAATCTCCACACAAATTGAATGCGACTTGTTGTTAAAGACTCTTTAGCTCTTACATGAAAAAGTTGATCCAGTGATCGGAAACCATAGTGCATCACTCAGTTAATACATGTTAGAGCAAGATTAATACTTAATCTAAGCTTGAGATGGGACAACCATCTAATATCTCTGTTCCATTTTCAAACAAGAAGGTCAAGGAATATAGGACCCATTCTGCATTATCGCTCATAGACTAACCTCTCCATGGGCTCCTATCAGTTTGTTTTTGTTTTTTCTTTTTGATGATGCCTGATCGCCGGCCCTGAACGTCGAAGAAGAGAGCTGCCTAATTTATCGTCCTTCGCATGATCAGATGGCCTGCAAAAAGTCCCATGACCGAAGAAAAGCTATGGTGGGAACCCTCCGACGCTCAAGTCAGTAACAGGGGTCACAGCTGAGGAAAAGCTCGGACGAGCTCTGGAAGAAAAGATGAGTCCTCAGAAAGATAGGAATTTCTTTCTGGGTATCAGGGTAGCAAGTGTGTGAGTTCGCGTTACCTTATTCTTAAGTGGACCTTCCCTTTTGTAGGGGGTTGACTCCTGTGCGACCACGTGGAGTTCTGTGAGAAAGGAATGTTCGCAGGGTTTGTGAGGGTTGCATGAATCTTGGCTGGTTGGTGGATCCCGTCCCATCGGAGGAGGAGAAAAACGGTGGTTGGTGAGCCATGTCCCATCAATCAGGAGAAAAACGGCAGTCGGTGAGCCATGTCCCATCAGTCAGCAGGGCTAACAGGTAGTTAGGTCCAGTCCCATCAGCAGCGTGGCCAACGGGTAGTTGGGCTTGAGGATGCCAGACGACGTTGGTCAGAAGGACGGCGGTGCAAATAGCCAGGACTGTTCTGGATCCATTCTAAAGGTGCCAAGGCGGGGCTGACCAGGGATGGTCGGGGCCAACATGGCTGGCCCGAAGAAGCTGGGACCAGAGGAGCCGATCTGGGAAGGTCGGGGCCGACATGGCCGACTTGGCTGACTGGAAGGTGACGGGGCTGAACGGGGTCGACCTGAGAAGGTCGGGGCCGAATTGGCCGACTCGAAGATGCCGGGGCCGAGCGGGGCGACCAGGGAAGGCCGGGGCCGACTTGGAGGTGCCAAGGCAGAGCAGGGCCAACCTGGGAAGGCCAGGCCGACTTGGCCGACTTGGAGGTGACGGGGCCGAGCGGGGCCGACCTGAGAAGGCCAGGGCCGACTTGGCCGACTCGGAGATGTCGGGACCGACTTGGCCGACTCGGAGATGCCGGGGCCGAGCTGGGCCAACCTGGGAAGGCCGGGGCCGACTTGGCCAACTTGGAGGTGCCGGGGCCGAGCGGGGTCGACCTGAGAAGGTCGAGGCCACTTGGCTGACTCGGAGGTGCCGAGGCCAAGCGGGGCCGACCTGGGAAGGCCAGGGCCGACTTGGCCAACTTGGAGGTGACAGGGCCGAGCGGGGCCGACCTGAGAAGGCCGGGGCCGACTTGGCCAACTCGGAGGTGCCAGGGCCGAGCGGGGCTGACCTTGGAAGGCCGGGGCCGACTTGGCTGACTCGGAGGTGCCGGGGCCGAGCGGGGCCGACCTGGGAAGGCCGAGGCCGACTTGGCTGACTCGGAGGTGCCGGGGCCGAGCGGGGCCGACTTGGGAAAGCCAGGGCTTACTTGGCCGACTTGGAGGTGACGGGGCCGAGCGGGGGCCAACCTGAGAAGGCCGGGGCCGACTTGGACGACTCGGAGGTGCCGGGGCCGACCTGGGAAGGCCGGAGCCGACTTGGCCGACTTGGAGGTGCCGAGCCGACCTGGGAAGGCTGGGGCTGACTTGGCCGACTTGGGCGACTTGGAGATGCCGGGGCCGAGCGGGGCCGTCCTGAGAAGGTCGGGGCCGACTTATGGTTTCGATTTTGCCATAATTATCCTTATGGCTGCGTCAATCACATCAGATGCCCTTCCGCCCCTGAGCGCGAAGGGTGACGCGCTCGCTGCCCTTTAGGCGAGAGGGGCGCAAAATTCAAAAAATGATTGCTCTTTAGCGCGCTTTTAATGGCTTGGTGAGCTGGCGCGTCGTCCCGAGGCAGTGTCGCTTCAAAAATCTTCTGTAATCATGCGGTAGGTGGGAGATGACATTAGCGTCGTACGCCTCGAAGTGGAAGCCTATCGGGGAATGGGAAAAGGTGAGGGCCATCATTGCTTCTCCGTCTTCTATGCCCTGCGATTGGTCGGGAATCATGCTCCTTGGGGTAAATCGAGGTGGCATGTCTCGGGCGCAGGTGAGATTTTCGGCGGACAGCCCATGGCGCAACAGGAGAGTGCCGCGTGGCAGGCCCTTGATTATCGCCGTTTGGAAATGGGGGTATAAAAGCACCCCAAGGGCTTGGGGAAAGCTTTTACATTGCCATTGCTTTCTTCCAGCCTTTCTACTCTAAATTTTTCTGCGACCTGAGCCTTTCCGCCTTCGAGTTCTTTTTGATTCTAAGGTTAGTTTCGTCCTTCATCTTCACCCATGGACCGCCGTGCCGTTAGGGAGGATAAGAGGCCTTTAGTAGAAACTTCTCATTCCAACAGTGAAGACCAAACCCCTTCAGCCTGTCAGGTGTCTCGGCCGGTGGGCGGAGTTACCATCGCGGCCAACCATCGTCGACTGAACCTCTGTCCACCTCAACATCTCCTATTAGGGCAGTTCATGTGTCTTCCCATCGCCCGGCTCCACCCTCAACGGTGAGCCTTGATCCTGCGGGTCCAACGGGAGTCGCCTCAACTATGACCCCAGAGGACATAGACCATTAGGGCTAAGTACCAGGTTCCCAACTTCATTCATCTGTCTGCGCCGGGGCCTGAGGATAGGGTAACCTCCACCTACCCGATTGGATCGCTCTGTCTGAGGAGTTCTTCCAGTGCGGGTTGCGCCTTCCACTCCACCCCTTTTCATGAACCTTTTAGATAGATATAAGCTGGTGCCGGCGTAGTTGATTCCGAACTTGATTTGGATCTTCTGTGCCTTTGTAATTCTTTGCTATTTCAAGGGGGCCTGGCCAGGTTATCGTTGTTCCGGGCGTTTTATAAACTCTGCCGTTAAGGTGAGGGGGCCTGGTGGGCTTTCACCACCAGGCCGAGTAGGGCATTTCCCCTAGGTCTTCAGTCTAAGATTAGGGGGTGAAAATCCCGCTTTCTTTTTGCCCATGTTGAGGGGGTAGGCCCGATTGGATGGAGCCGGACATAAGCTCCAATGATAATGTCATAGTGGGGGAGAGAGATAGAACTCTTCACCCAGCTATTCAATTGCCAGATCCCTGCTACAAGGAACTCCTGTCTGAGGAGAACCTGATAGAAGCTGAGTTGGCCCCGGCAGTTGGTGAGCACGACGTCTGATTCCTTCTGTCTCGGCCGGGGGGTTACTATGTGCTGCTGCTGACACTTTTCGTTTTGTATGCAACGATGAGGTTCTCTGCGGGGAGTTTGAAGCCACCTTGAAGCAGAAGAGGATGGCAGCTGGGGAACATCAAGGCTGGTGAAGAAACTTCGGAGGAGGGAGCGGGTCGAGCCGGCCCGAGCCGCGGAAGCCCCTAAGGCCCCAGCACCTGCAGAAGAGCTGGCTAGGGAAGCGCCAGCTGGGAAGTAGTCCCGAGGTCGGCCGGGACCGAAGTGGAGGAGGGAGAGATCCAGGTCACCACCCAAACCACCGTGGTGATTATGGATCTCGATGAGGAGGCTCCTGCCACCGCTGACGTGCCCGAGGCGGGGCAAGTAACTTCGCAGTTAGGCTCCCCCCTACTGGAGAGGGGGAGCCAGTCGCCAAGGAACCCCAAGCCGGGGCGGAGGCGACCAGAGAGCAGAGGGATGGGTCGGAGAGCTCATCCCAACAGTTGGTGCGCCGCTCATCTCGCCCTCGGGTTGAGGGTCCGCAGGAGGGGACGACGCGGCCAGTCCCCAGGTTCAACTCAATGGTGGACGCCGCACAAGCCTCTTGCCTTCTGTCAGGTGTCCGGACTGACGAGTCCGAGGAGGAGATGCGGGGAATGAGCCACTCCGTATCCTGGATATGGTGATGGTCGCCGTTGTCCATGTAATCTTCTGAGCTTTCTCTATTTCGGACGTGTTTTCGATGCCCTGATCTTTTTGGGCTAATCATGTTCCCATTGCTGCAGATGGCCAACGGCGCGGTCGGCCTTCGTGAGGCGGTGGTCCACTCTTCGGACGCGCTTACAAGGGCGTTGGCACGGGCCAAGAAGTACAGGAAGGAGAGTGCGGCGCAGTCCCAGAGCCTCGCTCAACTTCACCAGGAGGCCAAGGCCCGGGAGGGGAATCTGGGCGGCCGACTGAAGGAGGCGGAGAGCCGGGCCGGAGCCGAGGGTGGCTGAGCCGCCGTGGCCGAGGCCAAGCTAGAGTTGGTCTTGGAGAGGTTAAAGGCCGCCACGGCGCAGAAGGAGGAGCTAAATCGCCAGCTTCAATGTGCCGCGGAGGAGGTCAGGGCAGCGCGAGGGGAGGCCCAGGCCACCGCGGAGATAGTAGTCGCCGCGGAGAAAGCGGCGATTGAGGTGGGCCACGAAAAGGCCGGGGCCGTAGCCTATGCAGACGAGGCCAACGCACACGCCGAGGAAGCCGAAGGCAGAGCCAGAGAGGCCAGGGCTAGGGCCGAGCGAGCCGAGGCCGAGGCGGGGCAGGCCGTATCCAGCTACAAGGCCTCGCTGGAATTTAGGAAAGAAGTCCTCGAGGCCAGCCTTGATGCCTACGTCAAGGGCTTTGAGATGTGCAAGACCAAGGTGTCCGCGGCTCTCAAAATTGACATTGCCGAGCTCGAGAGGATCCGACCTGGAGAAGCTGATGAGGAGCCGGCAGAGGAAGAAGATGACAAAGGAGAGCCGGGCCTGAACGAGCCCTGAGAAGTTGTTGTTTCTTTTCCTTTTCCTTTTTGTAACTGGCCTTAGGCCAAATTTTGTATTCCTATTTCATTATCAATGAAGAGAAGTTTTCTGTAAGAATATCTCGGTGTTCTTGCCTTGCCTGTTTCTTCCTTCCTCTGAGCTGAACCATTTTGCTGTGCGACTAACAATAAGATGGATCTCGTGCCTGTTGATGAGGAAGGGGAGAACCTTTCTTTCGAGATGCTCTTTGACTCTGAACATTGCGCACGTGATGATGCCATGGCCGAACCGCCGCGTCAGGTTGGCCTATGTTGAATTGCGTCTTCGAAGTATAAGCCGGCCGCGTAGGAGGCTACTTAGGATGCCTTGAATTGTCACATGCCATTTGACCGGGGAATACTCTAAGGACTTAGAACGATTCGAGGGCAAATTTAATGCCGAGATTGGCTTGAGAGCGCCGGGGACCAAGTAATGTCATGTGGGCTACGATGCTAGCAAGTTCCTTTAGAACCACTTCGGGGGTTTGTGTGGCACCCGAAGGGCGACTCGATGGGTACGGGGCCTTTAGGGTCTTAACTGCCTCGGGGGCACCTCCGTGCCAGGCCGAGTGGTGTCTCGTGGGCTGCGATGCTGATGAGCTCCTTTAGAACCACTTTGGGGGTTTGTGTGCCATCCGAAGGGCGACTCGGTGGGTACGAAGCCTTTAGGGTTTTAACCACCTCGAGGGCACCTCCGTGCCGGGGCCAAGTGGTGTCCCATGGGCCGCAATGCCGGCGAGCTCCTTTAGAACCACTTCGGGGGTTTATGTGCCACCCGTAGGATGACTCGGTGGGTATGGAGCCTTTAGGTCTTAACCATCTCGGAGGCACCTCCGTGCCAGGGCCGAGTGGTGTCCCGTGGGCCGCGATACCGGCGAGCTCCTTTAGAACCACTTCGGGAGTTTATGTGCTACCCGAAGGGCGACTCGGCGGGTACGGACCCTTTAGGGTCTTAATCGTCTCAGGGGCATCTCCGTGCCGGGGCCAAGTGGTGTCCTGTGGGCTGCGATACCGGCGAGCTCCATTAGAACCACTTCGGAGGTTTGTGTGCCACCCGAAGGGCGACTCGGCGGGTACAGAGCCTTTAGGGTCTTAACCATCTCGGGGGCACCTCTGTGCCGAGGCCGAGTGGTGTCCCGTGGGCCATGATGCCGATGAGCTCCTTTTATGAGAATCGGTCCTCGGATGCAAGGGAGAGCAGGTTGTGATGCTGGAAGGGACCTCTTTTATTGCTTGTATTCTGGGGGATACATCATTGATAATATCGGCGGAGGTTATCCGCATTCCAGGTACGCGGAATGAATTGTCCGTTGAGCTCTTCCAGCCTGTATGCCCCCCGGTGGATTGTCTCGGCGATGCGGTAAGGACCCTCCCAGTTTGGGGACAGTTTGCCCCCCTCCGTAGGCTTAGATACCTCAGCCTTTCTTAAAACCAGATCTCCCTAGTGGAAGACTTTAGGATGAACTCGAGCATTGTAGTATTTGGCTACCCATTGATGGAAGGCCACCATACGCATCCTTGCTCGGTCGTGTGCCTCGTCGATAAAGTCCAGGCTAGCTCGTATCAATGTGGAGTTGTCTTCTTCGTTGAAGGACTCCACACATGGACTAGGTAGTCTGATCTCAACAGGGATGACGGCCTTGGATCCAAAAATGAGACTGAAGGGAGTCTTGCCCGTCGGGGCTTTGGGAGTTGTGTGGTAAGCCCATATCACGCTGGGGAGCTCCTCCATCCATCGACCCTTGGATCCATCCAGCCTGGTCCTGAGCCTCCTGAGAATGGTGCGGTTCATGACCTCGGCCTCCCTGTTGGTCTGGGGGTGGCCGACAGAGGTGAATCGATGGCGGATACTCAGCTTGCTACAAAAAGCCTTGAATGCTTCATTGTTGAATTGATGACTGTTGTCCGTGACGAGGGTGTGAGGTAGGCCAAAACGACATATGATCGACTTCCAGAAGAAGGCTTTGACTTTACTCTTGGTGATCTTAGTCAGCGTCTCGACCTCGACCCACTTGGAAAAGTAGTCAATGGCTACCTGTAAGAATCTCCGTTGTCCCGAGGCTGGGGGGAATGGCCCAAGGATGTCCGTTCCCCACTGAGCGAAAGGCCAAGGGGCTGAGAGTGGTTTGAGCAGGGTGGATGGCTGATGCTGAATGTGTGTGGCGCTGGCAACCATCGCACTTCTGAACTAACTTGGCAGCATCCTCTCTCATGGTGAGCCAAAATATCCCTGACGGAGGGCCTTCTGGGCTAGGGACTGCCCCCCATATGATTCCCACAGATGCCTTCATGGATTTTTCTAAGGATGTAGTCGGCGTCGGTGAATCCTACACATTTGAGCAAAGGGTAGGAGAATGACCTTCTGTACAGGCATCCATCTAGGAGAACGAACTTGGAGGCCCTCCACTTGAGCAGCTTGGCTTCATTGCGGTCATCAGGGAGGGTGCCGTCAGTGAGATAGCAGACATAGGCATCCATCCATGTAGGCTCGTGGGTGAGCGGGAGGACTTCCTCGCTATCTTCTATGCTGGGCCTTTCTAAGTATTCAATGTAGGCATCCCTTACGATGCCGTCGGCGGAGGTAGCCAGGCAGGAAAGGATGTTGGCCTTGGCGTTCTCACTCCGGGGGATGTAACTAATGCTGAAATAAGCTAACGGAGAGACCAAGAGCCAAACCTTGTCCAAGTACTGAGCCATAGCAGGGTCACGCGCCTCGTACTCTCCATTGATTTGCCTGGAGACGAGCTGCGAGTAGGTGAAAGCTCTGAGACGCCTTATTCTCAACTCATGGGCTAGCCTCAACCCTACTAGCAAAGCTTCATACTCGGCCTGGTTATTGGTGGCTTCGAATA
This sequence comes from Calamus simplicifolius, assembly GCA_900491605.1. Lineage (NCBI taxonomy): Eukaryota > Viridiplantae > Streptophyta > Magnoliopsida > Arecales > Arecaceae > Calamus > Calamus simplicifolius. The sequence goes on from UESW01004013.1 coordinate 563,519, forward strand.
GAAACCGCAAGGCACATTCTGCTCTCTCTCCAGTTGTCCCAGCAAGAATGAGGCCGGTACTGCTTCCCTGAGAGTTTGATGCGCCATCTACATGAAGGATCCAGGATTCTCCATCGTCGCTCGGCTCGGGCTCGTGCTGCTCCATGGAAACCTCCCTGTTCTCTTCATCCGCCCAAGTGCATTCGACCAGGAAGTCGGCCAGAACTTGGGACTTCAAGGCTGGCCGTGCCTGAAAGGAGAGGTCGAATTCCCCTAGCTTGATAGCTCACTTGGCGAGTCGGCCTGAGGTGTCTGGATGGGCCAGGATGGCTCGGAGGGGCTGGTCCGTGAGCACCACAATAGGATGGGCTTGAAAATATGGGCGAAGATGACCAGGGCGAAGATAATTTTCTCGGTTTGGAGTACCTGACCTCTGCATCGTGGAGCACCTTGCTCACGTAATAGACTGGCTTCTGAGTTCCATCAGCGTCGATATGCACCAAGACTGAGCTAACAACCTCCGAAGAAGCATCTAGGTAGAGGAAGAGACTCTCCCCGTCTCTTAGCTTGGACAAGAGCAGCGAAGAAGACAGAAACGCCTTCAGGCCATCGAGGGCTTTCTGGCAGCCGTCCGTCCACTCGAAGTTGTTCACCTTCCGCAAGGCCTTGAAGAAGGGCAAGCACCTCTCAACCAATTTGGAGAGGAAACGACTTAGAGCCGCCACCCTTCCCATTAGCCACTGTACTTCCTTCTTGCTGGATGGTGGCCTCATGTCGAGGATGGCACTGATTTTCTCTGGGTTCAACTCGATCCCTCGCCGAGTCACCATAAAACCTAGAAACTTGCCTACCGTGACCCTGAAGGCACATTTCTTGGGGTTCAGCTTGACTTGGAAGTGGCGGAGGTTGTTGAAGGTTTCCTCTAGATCGGAAACATGATCAGAAGCACGGATGCTCTTAGTTAACATGTCATCCACGCAGACCTCCATGTTCCGGCTCAACTAATCTTGAAATACCCTGTTCATCAACCTTTGATAGGTTGCCCCGCGTTCTTGAGACCGAAGGGCATCACTTTATAGCAATAAATTCCCTTTTCTATCACAAAGGAGGTATGCTCTTATCGCTGGGGTCCATTCTTATTTGATTATATCCAGAGAAGGCGTCCATGAAGCTGAGGAGCTCGTGGCCGGAGGTGGAATCTACCAATTGGTCTATCCTTAGCAGGGGAAAACTGTCTTTCGGACATGCCTTGTTAAGGTCAGTGAAGTTGATGCAGATTCTCCAGCTCCTGTTTGCCTTTCATACCATGACCACATTGGCCAACCAGCTAGGGTAATGCGCTTCTCGGATGTGGCCGGCATTGAGCAGTTTGTTGACCTCCTCATCAATGGCTTTTTGCCATTCGGGAGCGAAGCTCCTCTTCCTCTGTGGATTGGACGATGCTTCGGATCAATGTTGAGCTTGTGGGTGATTACTTCTGGAGGGATGTCGGGCATGTCAGATGCTGACCAAGAAAAATGTCTGAGTTGGCCCGCAGGAAGGTTAGGAGGCGATCACGGTCCTCCTGGGGGAGGAGTCTGCCAATGCGCACGGTCCTCGCCGGATCATCCCTGAGTGGAAAAGTCAGGAGGTGCTCGGCCGGTTCCCCTCTCCTGTCGGATTCCCTGGGGTCAATTGCTTCTGGGATCGGCTTGACCTCCAAGGGGCTTGACGTCGTGTGATAGCAGGGCAGAACTGAGCCGATCTCGCCCTTCATCTCCCCCCTACTCCTTTACTAGTGGGAAACTGCACCAGCAGGCGCCGGGTGAGATAACCGCATCTAATAGATTTAGGCCTGAGCGCCCAAGAATGGTGTTGTATGCCAAGGGGACCCTCACGACCAGGAACTTCATGATCACTGTGCTTTGGCATGGCGGTGTCCGGCTGTCATAGGCAAAGATATCTCGCCTTCAACCCTTACCGAATCTCCGGTGAACCCGACCAAAGGGGTTGCCACAGGCTGAAGAGAGTCTAGAGACAATCCCATCCGAACAAAAGTGTCGTAAGTAAGGATGTCAGTCGAGTTGCCACTATCAACTAATATCCTTTTTACAGGGTGCTTGGCATCGTCATAGAGACGGCAATGCCTTCATTGTTTACATTCTCAATATTTGCCGATCCCCCCCAAGACTACATTACCCGGTGCCTCCTCCCCCTCGGCCGCTTAGATGCGGAGGCCGCTCCCCAGGATACCATTCCAACCGTCCGCTCCATGGGGGTGTTGTCGATCGTGGCCTGAGCAGGCGGGGGTCCCATAAGTGCCGACAGTGGCTGCGGTGCCTTTTGGACATACTTGCCGAGGTAGCCCTGCTGGATGAGCTCCTCGATGGCCCGCTTCAGACTGTAGCAGCTATCGGTATCGTGGCCATAATCCGGTGGAATGACAGTAATGGCTCTTGTCGGGGAAGACCTTTCTTCATGGGAGGAGGGCGCTGGAGATAAGGCTCGCCCTCGATTTCCATCAGGATATGGGATCGAGGGGCGAGAAGGGGTGTGAGCTTGCTCTCTTCGGGGATGGGGCTTCGACTCCTGTTGTCGGACCGGCGAGACGGGTCGGACCGCCAGCGATAAGGGGGTCCGCTAGGCTCGGGGCGAGCAGGCTTGCGGCTGGAGCTTCTTGATGTTTCCGATGGGTGAGGTCGGCCTCATCCGCATGGATGTACTTCTGGGCTCGGAGGAGAAGGTCGGAGTAGGAACTTGGGGGCTTCTTGTCTAGAGAAAAGGTGAAACGGGACGGGAGGAGTTCCCGCTTCAGCGCCAACGTTGCCACCGCGTCGTCGAGGTGATAAACTTTGAGGGTGGCGATCTTGAACCGGGACACAAAGTCCCGCAGCGGCTCTCCCTCCTTCTGGCGCACTGAGAAGAGGCTGTCTGCGACTCTTGGGATGCATCGGAAGGCGTCAAAATGCGCCAGAAAAGCCCTTTCCAGCTCTCGAAAAGAGTCGATGCTGTGAGGGGACAGGCGCGAGTGCCAGGCGCGAGCGGCTTTCCGCAGAGTGGCGGGGAAAGCCTTGCAGAGAAGGGCGTTTGAGGCACCCTGGACTTGCATCATGGATTTGTAGCTCTCGAGGTGGTCGAGAGGATTCATCGTACCATCGTACGGATCTATTTGGGGGAATCGGAATCTAGAGGGAACATACTCCTCCAGTATTCGGAGTGTAAGGAGGATGGGTGTCATATTCCTCCTCTGGTTGATTGTTGATCTTCCTGGCGAGCTTGTCTAGTCGCTGGTTGTACTCGTCCAGGCGCTCCTTCGTATGGCGGCTGATTGTCGGGGCTCTCCGAGATGGCTCGGAGGATGAAGAAGAGGAAGAAGAAGAAGAAGGAGAAGGATGCGGAAAGTGGGATTTCCGCTTTGGCTCCTCCTGTCGGTGCGACTCCGGAGGGAACTTGCTCGGGCCGCAATCAGGGGATCACGGCCGTTTGGGGGGCTCACGGCGGGGCTTCCTTAGAAAAGCCCGGCGACGACCGGTCTCTCGCTGAGGAGAGCCTCCCCTTGCAGATTGCTGACTAGCAGGGGGAGCGGTCTGATGTTGGGTGTCCACGGACTGCTGCTGCTGAAGTCCGTGGACCATGGCGTGAGGGTCTGAACTTGTCGAGTGAGGGTTGCCAGCTGCTCCGCAGCCGGGGCAACCACTTCCGGTTGAGGGAAACGATGGGAGGATCAGCGGCAGGGAGGTTGGTCTCCTGCTGCTTAGACGGGGGAAGATGCCCCTCAGGGTGACTGACTGAGGCATCCTGAGCTCGTGTCATCACCATTGTTGGGAGGGGGAGAGAAATAAACTGTAGGGTTTGGACCTCCTTTATCTGCCTTAGTTTTTCCCCTTCCTGGCGCGCCAATCTGATGATGCCTGATCACCGGCCCTGAACGTTGGGAGAAGAGAGCTGCTTAATTTTTCGTCCTTCGCCTGATCGGATGGCCTGCAAAAAGTCCAAAGACCGGAGGGAAGCTTGGTGGGGACCCTCCGACGCTCAAGTCAGTAACAGGGGTCACAGCTGAGGAAGAGCTCAGACGAGCTCTGGGAGAAAAGATGAGTCCTCAGAAAGATAGGAATTTCTTTCTGGGTATCAGGGTAGCAAGTGTGTGAGTTTGCGTTACCTTATTCTTGAGTGGACCTTCCCTTTTGTAGGGGGTTGACCCCTGTGCGACCACGTGGAGTTCGTGAGAAAGGAATGTCCGCAGGGTTTGTGAGGGTTGCGTGAATCTTGGCTGGTTGGTGGGTCCCATCCCATCGGAGGAGGAGAAAAACAACGGTTGGTGAGCCACGTCCCATCAGTCAGGAGAAAAACGGCGGTTGGTGAGCCATGTCCCATCAGTCAGCGAGGCTGATAGATAGTTAGGTCCAGTCGGATCAGCGGCATGGCCAGCGGGTAGTTGGGCCTGAGGATGCCAAGCGGCGTGGGTCAGAAGGACGGCGGCACAAATAGCCAGGACTGTTCTGGGTCCATCTGAAGGTGCCGGGGCGGGGCCGACCAGGGATGGTCGGGGCCGACATGGTTGGCCCTGAGAAGCTGGGACCAGAGGGGCCGATCTAGGAAGGTCGGGGCTGACTTGGAGGTGACGGGGCCGAGCGGGGCCGACCTGAGAAGGCCGGGGTCGACTTGGCCGACTCGGAGATGCCTGGGCCAGAGGGGGCCAATCTGGGAAGGCCGGGGCCGACTTGGAGGTGCCGGGGCCGAGCGGGGCTAACCTAGGAAGGCCGGGGCCAACTTGGCCGACTTGAAGGTGACGGGGCTAAGCGGAGCCGACTTGAGAAGGCTGGGGCCGACCTGAGAAGGCCGACTCGGAGATGCCGGGGCTGAGCGGGGCCGACCTGAGAAGGCCGGGGCCGACTTGGGTGACTTGGAGATGTCGGGGCCGGGCCGTCCTGAGAAGGTCGGGGCCGACTTAAGGTTTCGATTTTGCCATAATTATCCTTGTGGCTGCGTCAGCCACATCACTTTTTTTTCTTAATAATTACTGATGATCTAATTTGTTTCCATAACAAGAATAAGAATATATATATTGAATATTAAAATTTCAGATATAAACATGGCTCAAGGTAGATGATTAAATTTCATGACAACTAATCATAGTTTTTATTTTAGGGAGCATGAATTAAATCAATACCATATTAGGTTGATCATTTTCTAAACAAATAATATCTAAAATTAATTAGGACTGTAAACTGAATTAGATATTTGAATATACAAATATGGACGTGTTATTTGGATGCTTAAATTTGTATTTATATATGTAAAGATTTAAAGATAAAATAGGTTGGAATGCATATTATTCAGCCTACTTTTTCGCTATAACTATTTCAAAAAAATAAATAATGAGTGCAGTTTAGTTTTGGCCTTATCTAAGTAAATCTTCATTTGGTTAAGTCCAGATTGAATGATAGAATTTTTATATTGATAATTGGAATGTCATCTATTGCCTCCATACGCTTAAACATAAAAAATTATGCGTCTTTTCACTCATATATTTAATAGTCAAAATATTAGATTATTTGAGTGGCATGAAATAATGCATATTTAATAGTCAAAATATTTGCTTTTCTCTCTAAATCTATTCCTACTGATTGGAATCTCACTCCTGTCACTTTAGTGCCGAAGCGCCATGATGCTTCTTCCCCTCATCATTTTCGACCGATCAGCCCATATACTACTATATAAGGTCTGTGCCCGCCTTCTTGTTTCCCGTTTGCATGTGGTGATCCCTCAGCTCATCTCTGCTGAACAAGAGGCTTTCATCAGAGGTCGGAGTATCACTGATAATGTTCTCATTGCTCAGGAGTTCATGCATGATCTTCAGAGAGCCTCGGCCAGTCAGTGTCTTATGGCAGTCAAGCTTGATATAGAGCGTGCCTATGATAGGTTGAGCTGGACTTTTTTACATCGTACTCTGATTGAGTTTGATTTTCATGATCTATTCATTGACTGGATTATGGCCTGTATCCAGAAGCCTTCCTTTTCTCTGAGT